>JAADVE010000929.1:0-12061 GCA_023334595.1 Pythium utonaiense | reverse complement strand
GTAGGTCGCTCCGACTTGGAAGAACCTGCGACGATCGCAAGGGCGGCGTTCGCGAGGATCCTTTCCGCTAGGGACCAAAGTGCTGGGTGCTGTAGACATTTCTGCATGGATAGAGCTTGCAACTGGCGTGCGAGCCTCGCTTCCTGTATCAGGAAGTACAGGATACAGGATGTCGCTGAGCTATTAGAGTTCGCTAGTTGATTCTCAATAGATCTCCACCTTCATCATCATCACAGGATGTCGCTGCTTTACGGATTCGTACACCTTAAAGCAGTCGTCTCGGCGGTGGTTTATGGGTGCTGATTGACCCATCGGTGATGGCTGCTGGAGCCATACAAGCGAAGGAGTCCGAACCGAGTTGAGTCTAGGCATCGTTAGCCATTGTAAACATTCGTGGATTGCCCGATATCTACTTCAAGCCCGCCGCGAGGAATACCGTGTTTCCTGTGTGATCTTCATTCAACAATTCCTTAGTGCTTTACAGGTGAAGGGTCAGTAGAAGGAGCATCAAGTGCACCCGGCGTGGTGGTGCGGTGTGCATCAACTGTATCGCATCCGTCGGAGTTGATGCTTCGAAGACTCTTCTTGACGTCGCGGTATTAGCCTAGGCTAGCTTAGTGTCTCGTGCTCTTGAATAGCTTAGTCTCCTCGCGAGCGGCACCATACGCGCAACATAATCAGCAAACCAATCGAAGCGAAACACTCGACTGTGAAAATGCCTGAAGCTCTCCACGCGCGAGCGCCGGCGCCGCTGCGAGCCCTCCATGCGCTGTTTTCCTCGCTGGAGTTCGGCCTGAGCTCGCTCGCTCTGTACCAACACACCTCTGACTGGGATACGGTCAAGCGTGCCATCGAAACGTCCAGCCAAAGGTGCGTCTGGCTAGGTCTCACTTGGCGGCCTACCCATTCTAACAGTACTGTCCCCTTTGTGTCAGCACGTTCACGAAGGAACACCTCCAGCAGATCCTCTGGCTGCTGCCTCACGCGTACGATGTCTGCTGGTCGAAGCCATCGACGCGCAAGCGCTCGCGCGCCGCTAACGACGACCACGACGACCGCGACCCGGAGGAGATCGTGCTTCTGATTCGGCGCAAGCGACTCAGTCCAAACTCAGACGCATCCGAGTCGAAATCTGAGGCAAACGCACCACCAGCACCGCAAAGCAATGAGACCCTCGCCGACCGCATCGATGCCTTCACGAGGCGTCTGAACGCGTTCATTGACAAGCAAGAGGCCAACGGAGTGGCGATCGATGCTATTGAGATCGGCAAGGCTGCTCTGCCTGAGAAAGACGAAGCCTCGGGGTCTCAACAGGCCAAGAAACGGCTCGACGCCGTCGCCAAGAAGAACGCACTCGATGTCACGTCGAAAGAACTGCAAGAGGCACTGGCGAAGCCTGTACCGGAAGACCTGCAAACGTTGCCAAAGTGGCTGATTGACAAGGTTCGACGCCAGGAACAGCAGAGCAACAAGGTCTCTCAGCGGTCAGATGAAGCCCAGAAGCAGCGACTGTACACGACACTGCCTCAGCTCAGTGACCAGATCCAGTCGCTGACGCTCGTGCAGCGCAAGCATGTCTTCTTACTGTCGGAGATGGCCCGCAGTCTGCTGACGAAGGCGCCTATCAAGGACCAGATCCAGGAGCAGATCCACGTGCTGGAGAGTATGGTGCCGTTTTGGATCACAGTATTCTACAGCGATGGCAAGGAGTACGTCAAGCTGAGCAAGACACACAAGTATAACGAAGTCAAGTCCGCGCTCCGTAAGGCCATCTCCACCATGCTCTAGCCAACGGTGAAACCACTGGATATCTACGAACATCTTAGGCGCCCGCCGTGGTGATGCGTCCGGCGTCAGCGGTCTCACTCGCGTAAACGACTTTGTGGCCTTTCGATGGCGCCTGCACGATCTCAGATCAGGTCAACGCTTGAAGACTGACTAGTTCTCGACTTCAGTATCACTTACTGGAGCCCCTTCGGTGCATCAACGGCGCCGTCAGCTCAAACATCGGTGATTGATTTGTCTCAGCCACCGTTTCCTTCACTTCAGATCCCTTTCTCCCCCTCGGCCTCCATCTCTCTTCCTCCAACCACCCCCACTTCCATTCACCTCCATGAGATCGTGCAGATTATCAGGGGCTCTGTGTGCGTGGCCGCGTCCTGATAAGTGGACAACTTCAAGGAATTTCATCTTATCGGCGGTCGTAAACCGCCCCACAGGCGTCGCAGAAATTTTCGAGTACGCGAGCCTGCGTCAAAGACGGCAACGCTATTCGCTGGTATTCCTGGTGGCGGGAATGCTGCAAGAATGGCTAAATATGTCGCCTCGAATCGCGTAACCCTGTCTGTTGTCGGACACTCGGCACAAGACGTGGGGTCAGCTCTAGTGTCAGTGCGGTTGCTTGGCATTCCGGCGTGTCTCTTCGACCAGACATTCGCACACGAAGCAGGCGGATATCTTTGGCCACGGGCAGTGGTTTGTCAGTTGAGACTGCCTGCCGGGAGCCGAAAATGGCCACAATTTTGGTCCTGAAAGCAGGGGAGTTTTGCGCATCGCATGAGACGTGTGGGGATCAAGTCGCCTGGTCGGTACATGGTGGTTAGGATCTCGATTCCAAGTCGATGCCCAACGATCAGTCCTCAACTTGAGCTCTCCAAGGCAAGCCAGCAGCAGCAGCGCTACATCCTCGTCCGCATCCAACTTCATCGACACAATGCGTCTCCTCACCACCCTCGCTGCTCTTGTCGCCACGACCTTCGTCTGCTACATCGACTCGACCGTTGCGATGTCTGATGCCATCATGGCCAACGCCACCGACAGCGAGTCTTCGGGTGATTCCTCCGGATCGGACGAGTCGCCAACGACGGAGCTTCCAAGGGAGAAATTGTGCCCGGAAGGCGAAGATGAAATGAGCGTGGAAGGCGTTGAAGGCGTCTTCTGTGTGAAGGAGTTCGTCGGCTGCAGCGCTGATCGTGCTTGGGGCAAGTGCCCAGGTCGCCAGGCTGGTTTGCCGCACGGCTCGTACTGTGGTCGTGTCTCGACCGGTGTTTTCGGCTGTAAGGCACGCATGCCGTACGGAAACCCGCCAAGCGCTGAGGACTCGGGTTCCGGAAGCGCGTGAGTCAGCTAGCGTGCTGTGCTGCCTTCGTTCTCCCGACTTGCCCGTATATGTGGTGTCTCTCTGAGAGCTCCTCCTCTTCATCCCATCTCGACTGACTCTCCTTAGAATGCGCGAGTTCTCACTCGGCGTGCAATCATTTATTAAATTCCACTTCGTATCCATGAACCTGCAGCTTCATATTGTGCGAGGCGTGTAAACTCTCTTCGCTTTCTTTGATCAGCCTGTGAATGCCCTCCACTCGCCCCTGGCAGCACCAAGTGGCGTTCGACGGATGTCCATGCTGCAGGCGCAGCTACTCGACTGCGGACAACCCCTGCGCAAGCAAGCGCCTTGGAGCAATCTGTGCCAACTCCACTGTCTGTTCACGCTCATTGCTTGCGTTTCCGGTGAGATTTACGATCCATGCGGCCGTAACGGCCCGTGCAAGTGGCTGCGTGGATGGTGATCCCGTCACGGCAGAAACTTAAGCCATACTCATGGTACGCGAGCCGTGACAGGCAAGTGGGTCAGCGCGTGTAACGAAGATAAATATATCCGCCCCTACTGAGCATTATGCTACGTGCTCTGGTCCGATCTCCTGCATAAAAGCGTGCTTACTCCTGTATGCGGTCATGAGTCACGCCAACCCATGAGTTGAGAATCGACGTGTCGACAGAGATGTCGGTGCAAGATGCAGCAAGTCCCAGCAGCTCTGTCGTCAGCAACCAGGAAGAGCCCCAGGTTCGTCGCCAATGCGTGGAGCTGTCTACGTTCAGGCACTCCTGCATGTGGTTCTTCCATGTTCTTATCTACGCTTCTACGGGAGGAGCGTGTCTCTTCACTGTGATGACCTACGCTGCGCTGTTGTCCTACAAGTCTGGGTACACGCTCGAATACGTCGGTGCCATTGACATTCAGTACATCCCTCTAGTGATCTTGGCCTATATGATCGCCGGATTATTGTGCCTCCGGTCTCTGGTCAAGCAAGCATTAGCATCCTGCAAACTGCGGCGACTAGCATTCTACGGAGAAGTGCCGAGAACCCCGGCCCAGCATTCTCGCCAACAAAAGCGTGGATATTTTCACTGTGTGGTGGATTCCTGCTGGACGACATGCTGTGCTCGCGCCGGTTTCTGTGGCGTCGACAGCGAGTTCTTTGACTTGATTTTCCTCCAGCGCGAAGCCTTAGAAGTCGTTTTGCAGACGTATCAGTGCTATCGAGCAAGCTGGCTGCTGTCCCAGACGTGGCTGAACCGAGTGTACGTCGCCACCCTGGTCATTAACTGCTGGGGCACGCCTGTTGTTCTCAAGCTAGTCAAGAAGAACACAGCTTCGCTACGGATGTGGTGCTTGGTGGCCGACATTGTGCTGGATTTTATTGCGGCAGTCGTCATCCCAATCGTGATCGTGAAGCAAATCAACGCAGATCCTCGAGCTGTCCAAAATATCAAACCAGGGGTCGTGTATCTCTTCGACGTGCCATTTGACGATGTGTATCTCATCGAGCTGCTGCTCGCCGTCAAGCAAGTGATCTGCATGAACTGGCTCGACCTCATCTCCAAGCTCATGCCGATCTACTGCATCATTAGCTGTCTCAACAAGATCCAGCTCCTAGCCCATCGCCAGGGCCACGCACCTCAGTCAGCTCAACAAGTTCCCTCTGGCTTTCAGATCGCCCCAAAGCCAACGTGTTCGTCAAGTATTCACCCCCAGAAAATCAATTCGAAGCCACGTCTTCGAACTCACTCAGCAACTCGAAGCATGCACACCGTCGCGGTAAAAACCTCGACACTTCTCCACCGCTCGCAGCCTCTGCTCGTCCTATGGGGCCTCGCTATACTAGTCTTCCACATCATCGCGACAATGGGACGACGCACAACGAGTGCAGACGCTCGATTGGGGTGCAAGTCTGTGGTTCATCCATGGCTTGTCAGGCGTCTGGCCTGCTCGGTACTGGAAATCAACTGCGTGGAGCGGAACCTCACTGGTTCTGCCTCGGAAATCGACTCGGTGCTCTTGCAAATGGAGCCTCGTGCACTGTCCTCGTTGATTATAACGCACTGTCCAGCCTTAACAGTCCCTTCTCGAGTACAAACGCTGAGCAACCTCATCGGCATCGAGATCACGAATGCTTCCCTAGTGGAATGGGGTCTAGACGCCGCTCTTCACGACGCCAACCACGAGACGCTCCACTTTGTATCGCTCGTGCGAATGAACATCACAGCGATACCCGAGGGCCTACTTTCCGAGGACTTTCCCTATTCGTTACGCGACATCCACATCGTAGCAACCAATATCTCCGACGTTCCAGACGATCTGGATCTGCTCTGGCGTGGCACTCTCAACCTCTACTTGGAGCGTAACAAACTCACCTCCGTACCTGAGACCGTGGCCCGCATGCACGTAGAGCGTCTGTCACTGATGGGCAACGAGATCTACACCGTACCGGACGATCTGCTCGACGGGAATGCCTTTCATGTGCTCTCGTTGGCTCGGAATCCTTTAAAGGCCGTGCCCCTCTCGATTGGCTCACGGGTCAACCTCAAGGGTGTAGTCCTGGATGAAACGTTGGTTGGGACGCTTCCACAATGGCTGCTAGACGCAGGTGTGGGTGGAATTACCACAGTGATGGCTGCTGGCACTCCGTTTTGCGCTACCAGCGACCCACAAGAGACGAGTTTTCTGTGTCAGTCACGGTCAGACGATGAATTTGAGGCGTATGCCTTCACGCAGAACCTGAAAGACCGTGTCGCTGTCGCAACACCTGAGCAACAGGCAACTGAAACGGGTCGTGTTCGTACTCAGTGGTGATCTCATACTGGAAGTAGTCAACACACCAATACATTGCCAAAATGACCGACATATCAAGGAACGCAGCCGTAGATTTTGTCTCTCACTATCACACAGCGGGATGGAGCACCGAGTCCAGGCTGCAGAAGGGGGCAATTGCCGAATTCCCCAGAACATATCGGCGGGAACGCGCAGAAGATGCCCCCACCTTCAACACTCACGCTCTTCGGTCCGTATGTGTAGTTGGCAGTGCACTGAGAGCCAGGCACAATCACTTCGGGAGTCATGGCCGGGATCGGCGCTGGCGTTGGCGCTGGCGTTGGCGCTGGTGTTCGCGTCGTCTGTGGTTCTGTTGGTTCTGGTGTCGGCGGTAGCGGGGGGGATTCAGGCTGAGAAGTAGCGTCACCCAACGCGTTGGAATCGGCGCCATCAGTCTGCGGCCGCTGCGGCTTCTTGCGTCTGTATTGTCGTCGGGTCGGCGCCGGGGTCGGTGTGGGGGCCAACGCTGTTACTGATGGTGCAAGCGGATCCAGATCAGGGCTCGGTGCTTGACTCCCTGGGTCGAAGTAAGGTATGCTGTTCTCATGGAAGAAGGGAATGAGATCCGCAGGGTTGATCGCGGGGCTTGTGCGGTTCTCGGGCTCCTGGGCGAATGTCAGCCCTAGCGGGCCCAAGGACGCAATAATCACCAGTGTAAAGCTTGTCAGCACCGCGAGGCCGCGCATCGTACGCCGCTAAACACCTGCAGCTCCTCTCGCGTCTGTCGTTGATCGATTTCACTCTTCTCTTGGAGTGGCGTCTGCAGCAGCCATGCACAGTGCGTTCAGAGGCATCCCGAAGCTGCCACCGACGCGACAAGTCATCACGCCAGCGCCATCCCATCCATCTAAACTCTGCGCTGACTTCGCCCAAAGAATCTGCTCATTATTACACCTACACTCTCTCCCTCGTCTCGAAAGATATAAATGCATCCACCAGCGCGATCCTGGAGCCAGTCAGGTTTGCTTGTTGCCCGGCCCTCCACCACTTACTTGGAGTGGCCATGCCCTATAAATACAGGAGCTTCTCATGCGACGGAGGTCTCCCAGTCGCAAACACGAGTTGAGGAATGCATAGTAGCGCCTCTAAATACATGGGTTCAAGCATGCTTCTTGATCTCGCGTGCGATAGCGTCAGCTACGACGGAGCTAGCGGGGTATCTCACCTCGTTGGTGGGCGAGATCAAGACACTGGCAGCTGCCTATGGATGAGGCCTTCAGGCCTGGACGTCCTTGTGATTCGGAATGAACTCGCCTTTGACAGTCGCTGCGTACCAGCAATTGCTCCACGCGGCTTCATCCGATCGTGAGGAAGATGGGTTTGATACACAGGATTTTGTCCAGCAAACCCTAGGGCTTGGCGGACTTCCGTCAAACCGATTTGAGGCGCTCAAGGCTGCTGTGCGGCGCAAGCGAAAGCGGCCGACGACACTCACACCGCTTGATTCTCCACAGCATTCAAGCCGGGCCATTGGCGGAGAACCGGATAATGTGGTCGAAGAAACGCGCGACGAAAACACATCTGAAGCACAGCCGGCGTCTACTACGATGCCTACACTACCACCGCTGGCCGTCAATGTGCTCCAGCGCAAGAAGCTCTTCTTAAGCCCAAATGGTGAGCCAGTGGTGGGTGTTGAAGAAATCCTGCAACTTCAGGAGCTCCGCCTCAGTCCTCCCAAGCGACCATCACCGTTGCAGCTCATCGCTGTGCCGCGGAAGGTTTTTGAAGAAGATGAAGTCGCTCTCATGCCATGCCACACACTCCACTACCGGTACGTGCCGTCTCTAGATGTCGAGCGGTGGAAGGAACCTGTCCGCGACCGGGACAAAAACTGGCGAGATGACGAGCTCCACATGATTCTGGCGACGCTGGGATCCATGCGAGAGTCTCACAAGTTCAACAAGATGACGCGCATGGGTCCTGGAAATGTACGCAAAGGCACATGGCGGCGGCTGGATTCCCAAAGACTTCAGGTCAAGACAGCGACGACACGCTTGCCCTCACCACCCATTGCGGTCAGCACGATTAGTGAGACCTCCGTGGTGACAGCCAGAGATCCTGCATTGCCGACAGAGATCCTTCTTCGTAGCCAGGGCGCTATGATCTCAAGGACATACTGCATTGTCACCATCTATGGTATCGGTATCTACGGCCGACTGTACTCCGAGGGTCTCGATGAACGTCGGGGCCGTGACCGGTACTTGAAAATCGACGCGTATGACCCACTCACCTGTCGTGTGATGTCCCTGCGAGTCTCTATGACGGATCTTGAGTGGATCTTTGAGGCGCAACCAGAGTTGCTTGCGGCGGGAAAGAAACAAGCCGTTCTTAAGAAGGTCGTCTCGCTCTTGTTCTTCAAGTACCCGGAGGATGACAACCCAACTCGAGAGGACGACGATTCACCTGATGAAACAGAGTTAAAGATCAAGACCAAGCCCCCACCAGCACCCAAGGTGACCTTCGATGAACCTCTGTCTTATGAAGACACTGCTACCAAGGATGAGGTGCCAGTGCCAGTGCTCTGTATCTCCCCAGACGAGAAGATGAACGAGGCAGCTCGCAGGCGGTTAGAACGAGAGGAGCGACTTCGACGAGAGGAACAAGAGCGTCTGAGGCTGCTGGCGCTTCTGATGAAGATGCCTCGGCGTACACGCCATCGCGTCGTCTTTCAGCTGCAATTCATCAGCGGGTATGAGTTTCTCGTATCGATCTACCACTTTCCCAACCAGGTTCGCAATTTTCTGGTCGTGGCGTACAACCCACGGACGTCTAGGACGCTCACCATCGCCGTGGGAGTGATGGAGGCTGCTGCGATAAGCCGCATCTTCACAATGCCCCACAAGTGGACGCCTGAGCAGAAGCAGCAGATCGCAGAAGGCCTCCTACCGAAACTTCACCTGCGAGCGATGAAGAGCAAGGCCATTGGCGTCACACAAACAACAACAGAAGACGGACTATATCGTGTGGCACTGGCGATACGTGAAGATCGCATGGGCGCGCAAGGTCCGCTACTCGCTTTGACCTTACCGTCACATTCAGACTCTCGGAAGGACACTGCAGTCGAGAAGTTCAAGAAAGATGGCCAGCAGGAATTACAGCTCGCACTGGACGCGCAGCTTCAGGAGATCCACAGTACGACGTCATCAAAAGTTGAGAAGCTCAGCACCGATATCGCTCACGCGGAAGCCACGATCGCTGCGTTGCAGCGACGAGACGCCGAGCTGAAGGAGCAGATTGAGGACATCAACAGTGGGAAGGGTATTCCATCGGAGACTGCCACGCACGAAAGTTCGGCGAGCCAAACGCGGGAGAAGGCACAACACCACGAGGCCAGACGAGGCTTCAAGGCTGCACGGAAGACAATCAAAGACGAGTCCAAAGCACTCCAGGCGCGTATCGTTGCCTGGAAGAAAGAGATGGTGGTCACGAAGGAGCACGCTATTGTGGAAACGGAAAAAGTGGAAACCAAGTTCACGAAGTCTGTGGAGCTGCTCACGCAGAAAGCGATGACAGCTACGCTGCCATTGTGGTTTGATCCTCGAGATCGGAAGGAGCCTTTGAAACAGAGTCAGAGGAACGGGTCTGATCAGCGTTCGAAGCTCCACCGTGCGGAGATACGCACAGGCTGGAGAAGCTTAGCTAGTGGAGCGTGTCGCGCGTTGGGTCGAGCGTATCGCTACTCCGTATTCGCTGAGCATCCAAAGCCAGTGCCTCCGACGCTAAGCAAAAAATCAACGAAGAAGTCAAAGGCAGAAAGACAAGAGCTCGTTGTTGGCACGACGGAGGATCCAGCGCGACAAGATGGGGGAGTTTCGGAGCGTGAAGCGGAGACGACTGCGACAAGTGAACTTGCAGAGAGAAATGAGGGTGCGGAGACCGAAGCCGGAGGTGGAAGTGATGATGAAGTGGACGATCCGAGGAAGGATGATGCCAACAAAGAGAGGTCAGAAGTGGTGATCGAGAAGGAGGGAAAATCGGCGGAAGGGGCACCGATTAATGAGGAGACAGAGACTGAAGAGGAGGTAGAAGCGGGAGAAGAAGAAGACTACGACGAAGACGAAGACGACGACGACGACGAAGATGAGGAAGACGAGAAAGACGACGACGTGATCGTTCCAGCGGAGGAGCCTGTAGAGTTTGGTGATCCTGTGCGGTGGCTTGAAATTGTTCTCTACGATGCAATCAAGTGTGAACGACTGGTGCTCCGCCTCACACGACTGGAGTTTATCTGTTTTACGAAGACCGAACACGAGACGCTGCTGAAGATCACGGCATTGGACATCGCAACGTCGCCTGCAGTCCAGCGGATGCGCGAGCTGGACGCAGCATACGAAGCCATGCGCAGTGAGATGGTGGCATTGAAAAGACTGAAGAAGAATGAAAAGAAACGCAAGCAAATGGTCAGCGAGCTCACCAAGAACCGCCACGAACGCCGTGTTTTGAATCACGATGGTGCGTCGTGGCGATTGGCTTTGAACGCACTGTGCAGAAGGCTACGACGAAATGAAGATGTTGCTTTAGACGTGGATCGCTGTATTTACCGCGATACATTGAGCGTCGTAGCACTGGGTACGAGTAGCGAGTCGGGCGAAGGTGACGATGTTGTGGACTGCGAGGTCTGGGTGACTCAGCTCGTCGATACTGTGAGCTTCCACGCTCGTGACCTCGCGACAAACGAAGACTGGACCCTTGAATACCCCGACAGTCCGGAGCTAGTCAAGGAGTTTGCGGTCGAGAGTCCTCTCGAGCTGCAGCTCCACATCGAGGCCATCGCTATGACACTGTTGCTGTACACGGATGATAGCGAATCAGACGAGAGTAGTGAGAATGGGGGCAAAGGTCGGCGTAAAATGCGCTTTGAAGAGTAGTGAATGTGTTCTTTAATACCAGCGTGCGCGTCTGTGGCTGTGGCGTTGGGAGATCGAGTCACTTGGGCTGAACGAGCGTGATTCACTGATGTTATCGTCTGCGCGGTTGTACAGTTCCATCACTGCCGTGTAGAGGAACGCAATTGCAACTGTGAGAAGCGCCTGGAACACCGGAGCGAAGCATACGACGTGAAGCACACCAAGGTGTCCAAAGTACCAGCCAAGTGCAACTGCGTGATAGCCGACCGCACTGAGGACGGCCATGAGCGACGCTAGAGATGAGGTCTTGGATGCGTGGAGACCCACCCCTGGAGTGAAGTGGACCATTCCACCGAACAGCGTCGCACCCAAGATTACCTGGAACACAGGGTGGTCGTTAGTGGATATGAATCCACAGAGAGGTAGAGAAGAGAGAGGGGGTTTCGTACGCATTCGCCGCAGAGAAGGAAGATGCTGATAACACTCTGGAAAAGTGACGATAAGTTGAATGACTTGGCAAGGAGTGTTTCGTTAGCTAGCGAATCGGCATCCTCCTTGACGTCACATTGCGTGGCGGGATTCGTGTGCCATTTGAACCAGGGGTACCGATCAGAAGCAGCTAGAAGACACTGTAGTGCTTGCCTCGCTGCAGTTGCAGGAGCCGACTGGAGAGCGACAGCCACGATTGCAAACGTCAGAAAGCAAAGTAAGTGGTGGGTGGGGGGCGATGGCATGATGGTCTACGATAGGTGCACTGGGCAACGAACTGCCGCAGAGGCGTCCTTACGTTCATCAGGCGATCGAAGCGCTAACTTTGGCTCGCAAACTAAGTCTCTTTTACTTCATACATACATCCATCACATCGTTACTGCACACTGATCTATTCCTATCCCTCTCAAGAGTAAAGTCATGCTTTCTCGGCTGGGGCAGACGTTGTATTGGACGCGGCAGCCGCAGCAGCAGCCGCAGCTGCAGCCTTGGCTTTCGCTCGGCGATGACGGGACGGTGGGTAAGTTGGCTGAGTCTCGGCACCCAGTTCCTTTTGGTTGTGCTTCTCTTCGGCTGCAAGACGAGCGCGTCCCATGAAGGACGTGGTTGTAATTGGCACCATGCCCAGTGAGATCGTCCTCGTGATGAGGCTGGAGATGCTTAGTGTGATGTCGGGGGAGATCCCGCCAAAGTACCAGCAGAGGGCTACGATCTGGTACACGCCAGCTGCAGCAAAGGCGAGGAATAGGCAACACTTCTGGCCCCGCGAGAAGCTCGGCCAGAGAGGAATGGAGAG
>JAADVE010000928.1:0-12067 GCA_023334595.1 Pythium utonaiense | reverse complement strand
GTCTCAGGTCTCACTTGAGCGACTTGGCCTTCTTGATGATGCTGTCGATCTGGATCCAGCTCGTGCTCTCCATGCGAGCGACGATATCGATGATGGAGCGGAAGCGCGACTCGCCGCGCTGCAGCACCGTGCTCACGACCACCCACTCACGACGGTTGACCTCGCGGTACTCGGGGTAGTCCTTCAGCAGCGCCTCGTACGCGTGCCACTCGAGCACGTACAGCAACGACGTGCCCAGTGATGAGCATGTCGCCGAGCGAGGGATTCCGTACAGCAGCGAGAGCTCGCCGAAGAAATCGCCTTCCTCTTTGACGAGCTGAAACCCCTTGCCTTCGACGATGATCTTGCCACGAGCGATGAAGTACATGCTTCGATCCACGTCGCCCTTGCGCACGACAGGCTCGTTGGGCGAGCAGATCACGTTCTTCAAGCACGTGAGTAGCGCACGCAGAAAGCACTCGTCACAGGTTTTGAGGATAGACACTTTGGCCGCGAAGTTGCGCAGTGTGTACTGTGCGATATCCTCAACGAGCAGCGTCGACAGTCCTTGGACGCCTTCAAAATCGTCGTGGCCATGGAAACGCAGCCACGTGTTCATGTAGTACGTCTTCAGTCGCGAGCGGACGGAGCGCGGAACGTCGTTGTTCTTCAAGTAAAAATACAGCTCGCTCAAGTTCTGCTCGAACTGCATGCGGTGCTTGTACTTGGACTCCAGATACTCGCTGTGCGCGCCGACGACCATGCCAAACACAAAGATACTCAGCAAGATCACGAAGATCTCGACCACGGTTTCGATCACGTTGCTCGACGCGATATCTCCGTAGAAGACCGTAGTGATGGAGCCGGCAGCAAAGTGCGCTGAACGCAAGTACCGTCGAACGTAGGACACGTCATCCAGCGACGTGAACTCATCGAGCGCGAGCATTCGGTTGGTCGAGAGCCAGGAGGTCGGTGAGTGCTCATAAGCGTGAAGACTCGCTCGGAACCAAAAGCACGCGATCCAATGGCCAGCCAGCAAGTATGCGCCTATCGATCGAATGAAGCGAAGCGTCCGATCACTCACCGGTAGATTCAGATCGAAGGCGAGGAACTGCGCCAGTCGCTCGCTTGCTTCTTTGGCTTGGTAGATTCGGAAGATCTTGTTGAACTGGAAGAGAGAGAGATAGAACCACTGGGCTTTGGTCAGCGCACCCATCTGTGGCAGAAACAACAACCAGTCGAAGGGCAGCGCCGCAAACACGTCAAGTACAAAGTAGCCCGAGATGCGAGACGTTGGTGTTGCTGCATCAGCTCTCGGCGTTGCGTTGTGCTGGATTTCATTGTTCATCTCCATCACGCCTTGAAATGTCGTGTACTTGAGGACGAGGTCAATCAGGCAGAAGATGTCCATCAGGCAAACGAAAGCCGTCCAGTGAGCGAGGCCACTCGACATCTCGTATGTGTGCGTGCGAGACGTGAAGCAAATCAAATACGGCAACGACAGCGCATAGAACACGGCGATGATGACGACAAAGCACTCCCAAATGCGATACCAGCGCGAGAGAAGCTCGAAAAATATCTCACCTTCGTCACGTGGTGGGAGAGCCACGACTGTTGACATGGAGGATCCCTCTCTCCCACCACTGAGCCGTCCGGTGGATGATCGGCGCATACCAGGGAAACTCAAGTTTGATAGGCGACGATTATTCATGCTCGATCGCCTACGCATTGCTCGTCGCTTCGCTACAGCCTTCCCGAAGCTGCTGCTTGCCCATTGAAGTTTCATGCGCTGCCACCACTTGTAAATCCGGAACAAATACGAAAACTCGGGTCGCCGGACTCGACGTTGTACTTCAAAGCCCAGATGAAGCTTGCTCGCATAGTCCTTCACGTTCGACGCCTTGAGTTCTTCACGCACCATGTCAGCAAAATGACGATCAAAGATCGGAAGCGACTGGGTGCGCTTCAAGATGCGTCGGCGCTTCACGATCTGCCTTGCTGTGGTCGCGTCGCTGCCGTCAGTGCGCACCTTAGCAACGTTAATCTTCGGCTGAATTGGGTTAGCCGTCTCTTGGATAGTCTGGTAATTAGCAAGCAAACGCATCCCATCCGTCGTGACGCCTTCGCCGCGGCTCGAGTTCAACGAGCTTCGGATTGTCTTCTCTTGGATCACTCGCAGAGGGGTGTGCGGTTTTGTAGAGGCTTTTCGACCCCCTGCAAGAGTGGATACTTTCCGATTCTTGTCGATCACCATCGCTTTCGCGGCAGAAATGGAAGACGCGAGCAGGCTATCAGTTCGGCTCCCGTTGGAGCCGGCGTTGATAGAAGGATGAAGACCTAGCCTGCTTCGCATATCGCGAGATACGATCGTGCCCGACATCAAGATGGAGACTTTGTATCGGCGCCAACATTCGTCTTCCATGTCGTGGAGCTGTCGCTGGTTGTAGAGATCCTTCAACTCGTTGGCAAGAGGAAAAAGCTGCTGCATCGTACCGTTCTTCATCGATAGCGTTTTAAGCAGAGGTAGTGGCAACCTGGCGTTCTTCAGCGACGGCCGCTTCACTAGCGAAGCACCAGCTTTAACGGGTGTCACAACAGCAGAGCGATTCTTCGGCTTGCTGTCGCAGATGTTGTCGTCACTGCCGGTGGCATATATGCGTCGAGCACTGCGTTGGCTGAACATTGCAATGAGGGGGAACTTTGTGCTGCGTCCTAGTGACTTCGATTTCCCTTCGTTTCCGAAATTGGTCGATCGAGTCAGCATGAGGCGCATCGCACGTTCTTCCAAGACTGCGGGATCGGTATTGATGCCGACTTTCACATTCTTGAGGTCCTTCACAATCTCTACCGTCATGACGTTGTAGCCCTTCAGGCAATCCTTGACCCACTGCACCAGCGTCCGCTCGGTAGCCCTACGCTCTTGATCTTCACTGGCACTCATCAGTTTATCCCACGCGCGACGGTCCACAGAGAGTGCTTCGACCGATCCCGTTGCTTGAATGGATGCTATCCGTTTCGACCCGCGCAGGAAAAATGCGACTTCGCCGAACAGCGTGCCTTCTGTGAGTGTTGCGACTGCAGTGCCTGTCGATTTCCACATTACCGCTGCCGTGCCGCTTTTGAGAATGTATAGCTTGTGGCCAGGGTCGCCTTCAACAATGATGTTATCTCCGGGAATGTAGAGCTCAGACTTCAACCGTGTGGCGAGTCCACGCAAATGACCTTCATTTAAGAAAGGCGCGATGCACAGTCCTCGAAGCACCTTTCCGTGGAGATCCATCATAAGCTGCACTTTGAGATTGTTCGAAAGATCGTGGAACGTCTCGTAGATATTGAAACCTTTGCTGTGGTGGTGCTGGAACTTCAGGTAGTGATTGACGCGCGTGCGGATCGTCACAGGGAGGTTGTGATCCTTAGCAAACTGCTCGAAGCTTGTCTCTCGCTCTTGTAGTTCTTTCTTCGCTAGATCCATCTCAAGGATCATGTCTGACAGCTCACCGACAATGTGACCGACCACGAACGTACAGCATAAGCACATGAGACTCGCGAACAGCGTGCCTGGGACATCCAGTGGCACGATCTCGCGGGATCCGACGAGGGTGAGGGTCGTCAGTGCCCAGTAGTAACCACGGAGGTACAGCACACCAATACTTCCATGCGCTTCATGGACGACGTGGTCGTGGTGAATCCAGGAGTTGGCATTCTGGTCCATTGTTGAGATCCAGTAGAAAACACACGCTCCGAAATGCGCTGCGAAGAGCAAGATCAGCATGAGCTTGATGGGTGCCAAGTACGAAGAGATGTTCTCTCCTGTCGATACGCGTTGCTGGAGCCGCACAACAAGCGAGTCAAACGCTGCGGGAAGCTGACGTATTCGAAGTAATCGAGGTACACGCATCGCGCTTGTTAGGAGAAAGCTCTCACCAAAGTAATACAGCGGCATCAATCCCCACAAGTCTTGCTTCAGATAATGGCGAGCGTAGTTCATGTTCTTCTCAGCTCTCGTGATGATATTCCGGAGGCCAACATCACACTCAAAGTAGTAGAGCTTGAGCACGATGTCGAGGCCCAGCATCAGATCACCTATCAAGTCGAGCGCGATTAGTAGGCGCCTGACGCCGATCGTCGGATGCTCGAGAAACGGGATTCGAAAAGTTATCTGGAAAGCATTGTAAATCGTGACGATAGCAATGGCGAAGTCCCAGTAAAATCGTATGAGCGCCTTGCGGTTCTGGTGGAAGAGGTCGAGGTCAATGCCCTGGTCAGCATACATGCTCGTACATCGCTCAGTATACTTGTGCAGTTTCTCGAATGTCTGCACGTTCTGACAGATGGCGTCGAGCGATCTTGCATCTGCTTCAAACTGCTCTAGCGCACTTTCTGTGAGGAGCGCGACTTCGTTCGGATACCGTTGTTCAATCGTCTCTGTAAACGCCTGGTAGGTGATAGCTGAGACCTCGACGACTGAGGTGGCGACTGCGAACGTAGGGCTCTTCACACGCAAAAGCATCTCAGCAACGCCGCAGCATGATCCCGGGCGTATTGCACCGACGGGAACGCCGATCTTTGCACTTTTCGAAACCAAACGTCGAAGAAAAACATTCCCTCGACCACTCACGATGACGAGAATCTCATCACAGATCGTATTGTCCTGGGTCAGGTGGTCGCCTCGCTGGTACACTCCTCTTCGAAAAAGCCCAGTCAGGTCATGAAGAAGGCGTTCGTGCTTGTGCTCAACGAAGATTGCAAGCTTTGTGACTGATTCAGCGTGCAGGATGAGCGAGATGCGATGACGTAGCTGCTGAGGCAAGCGCGCAAGCAGTTTGGCTTCAGATGCAACTTTCTGAACGTAGAACTGCTGGTGGTAATACCGCCGAATCTGGTTGCGCACGTGGTCCGATATCCCGTAGTGTGCGAGCACTGAATTCATCTCGTTCATTTTCTCCATGTGATGGCGACTCGCAGCTGTGTAGTTGGAAATGATGTTAGACATGGCAGCAACGACTGCGTAGTTGATGATACCCCCGAAGAACACCCACAGCGCGGCAAAGATGCTCTCCTGAGTCGAGAAGGCCACGATGTCACCGTATCCGATAGTCGTCAACCCGACGATAGCCCAGTAGATAGAGCGAAGATACGCGAACTTGCCCGTGTACGCCCCCACTGTTAGTATTGACGATGACGATGAAGTAGACGACGTAGATGTAGATGACAGCAAACGATGGGAAGACGCGGCCGCAGACGCCGTGCCATTCATCGCGGCGTTGACACTGGGAAATCCGTGTCCAACCTGTCCGTACGCGTCAAACAATGCCCATGAGCAGTTTCCGTACAGGGTCGCGAGCTTCAAGCACGCGGGCCGTGTGATACTCTCAGCCTCTTCAACACCAAAGCCGTGCTCGTGCAAGCTGAAACGAGCCATAAGAAACCACAGACACCCTGTCAAGTGGATAGACAGCGTTACCACCAAGAACAGCGTAATGGCAAGCTGCATTTTTGAACTGAGCCGCCGGAGACGTGAGATCTCTTGAATACAAGCCTCGAAGTGACGCAATCGAAGCATGCGCAAAAGTCGAAACGCCGGTACGACGAGACCCAGTGACGATTGCGCACCGTAGGCGAACTCCAAGACCGTCGCAATTGGGATGATGGACACGACATCAACGCCGAAGCCATTCCCCTTGTAATGCTCGAAAATGTAGGAAGGATCGGTAACGGGAATCATTGCCATCGAGTCGATGAACGCAAAGTATCGGCAACGAAAGAGAAGGTCCAATGTGAAGAATAACTCCATGAAGATGGAGGTGATCGACTGGATGTTGTACGTTGGGGTCCTGGTGAACGGGAACTCGGCAGTGTCGAAGACGATGTAGTACGGGACTTCGTAGGCGACAAACGTAAGGGCAAGAAAGCGAAGATGCTCCCAGTAGCGGCGAAAAGATGACCCAGGTAACACCCACGACATGCGCGCCGACTGAACGTTGCCAAAGAGTGAGCCGCTACCTGATCCATCACGTGGCATGTTGCCCGCAGATCGCCCAAATAACCGCTTCATCTTTTGCTGCTGGAGATCGCGGCGATTTAACATTGCACGCATACCGTCGAGCTGCGCTTGAGCTTTCACGATGTCTCCGCCATTGAACATCTCCACTGTCTCGCGAAACCACGCCTGAGAAAGCTTGTACACCTCACAGTACGTTTGTGCACGCGCGCGCTCGTCTGATTTTCCGGCGAAGAGCAGCGCGAAGTCGGCAAAGTACTCACCTGGTTTAGCGTGGCGTGGTTGTGTCTGGCCTAAAACCTCGATCAAGACGTTTCCTCGAATGACAAAAAACATGCCGTCTGGGACTTTTTCGATGATCCAGTCTTTCGGAGAATACACACACAGCTCAACCTTGAGTGCGAGTGTGTTGATGAACTCGTCACTCTCTTTTGCGAGGAATGACACAGCATGAATGCGTTGCGCAACCAACACCTTTAGAACGCTGACGCGTAGATGTTCGGGTAGCCTTGAGGTGACCTCATCTTGGGTGAGTCCGTTATGTGCTTGCCATAGATTTCCATAGAACGCCAAAACTCCATCGCGAACGTCGTCTGGGATCCGCGACATCCTCATATACTCCTTGGCTTCGTCCACATGCGTCATGAACGATTGCTTACGAGCGTTCAGATACCGGAATACGAACAGAAATGTCGCGATGAGTGACGTGCTAAACACAGCGCCAGTGATTTGCACGATGATGCCGAATATGGTCTCCACATCAGTCACAGGTGTGACATCGTAGTATCCCAGCGTGATTAGCGATCGAGAGGACCAGTACAGCGCGCGCGCGTACTTGCGAAACGGTGACGCACCTACTAACTGATCTTCGATCGCCCAGCACGTGTAGTGGGTTGTCGTCGCGGTCACGTGCTCGCTCACAACGCTGTGACTAAGCTCACTTTGGCCTTTTGTGCACGTCTGAAACCGCAGACCACACTGCCAATGCGCGAGTGCCATGTACGCGCATGCAATCCAGTGGCACAACGCCATCCCCACGACGACCCGCTTGAGAAGCAACGCATTACCCGTGAACTCAAGGAGCTGTACCATCGGGCGTCTCGCGTGAAGTTTCTTGAGCTCTTTGACGCAGTCGCTGATGCGATGTAGCCGGAACACCTTGAGAAGCCGCAGGACGTGTAGCGAGTTTGGCCCTAGGACGAGTGCCAGCAACTCGATGGGCAGCATAGCGATAGCTTCAAACAGCAGCGGCCGTCGGATGTCGAACTTCTGCTTCACTGTCGGCACGATCGTGTTCAGTGACCACGCCATGGCGATCGATCCCTTCGGCTGGTCTGTCTTGGCGTCATCCGACGTCGCACCTCCTGCCTTTCCTCGCTGGTGCCGCCTGTTGCGAGGGTTCACGTGCACGGTACCAGCATCCAACGCGATCGCCGCGAGTGCGCGTCGTCTAGCGCTGAAGATCTCGTAGAGACTGGCAATCGAAGCGATGTCCGAGAGCACGTCGAATGTCGTGTAGATCGTGAGCGCGTTGGTCCAGCCGTGGGAAGTGCCGTGGGGATCGAAGAAAAACGCGATGCGCAGCGGCACGGTCACGAAAATGTACATCAATTCGCACACGAGCACCGTCAAATACCACGCGCGGCGCTTGCGCCTACAGTAGCGACTCCACCGTGCTGACAAGCTGGTGTTGCTGATCGGCTCGAGCGTCTGCGACGAAGTGGCCTTGACTTCGGCCGCCAAGGCTTCCGCGGACACCGCGCTCACACCCACGGTTGTCACTCGATCGCGTACCACACGCCAGCTACCCCGGCCCGCGCCTCGCCCGCCACGTATGGCTGGTGGAACGATGCGGCCATGAGACGCGCGGCCTTGGGACTCGAAGCGTTGAGACACGAGCGAGATGCCGCGGCCGTACATGGTGCTGGTCACGTCGCGTCCACGCCAGCCCCGGTCGAGCGAAGACTGGCGACCACGCTCACCGCAGTGGAAGAGACTGCTAGAGAGATGGCTTTGACTGCCCGCGGCGGTTAATGCGGACGGAGAAGCGGCGTGAGGCGTGAACGACAGGTAAACGGCGGCGTTAAAATAGCCGCCGCGGTGCCGTTTCCGTTGCGGGCGCCGCGCTCACACTGAGGTTGGAGACGAACACGCATCTCTTACACAGCACGTGCAGATATCACGCCGCGAGCCGGCTTCGAGGCCGCGTCTTCGCGTCCGCACGCACGCCCTCCACGCCGCCGCTGGTCACTGGCGTCGTCTCCATTTTGGCGCGAGGGAAACAATGTCACTAAATGGAGCGAGCCACCTCGTTAGAGTGACAAGGTCCATTTCAACTGCGGAATGTCGCACGAATGTAACTTGAAGTTCGGTGAGGTTGCTCGAATGTGACGTCCACAGCTGGATTGTGTACCTGCAGATGAGGTGGCACCACCGCCCGACGGATCCATCGAACCACTCGCCTGGGCCGCCCCCACTGGACACGACAATCCGCGTTTCGCTGTCGACGAACGGATCTCCTTCCTCCCCCACTGTCAAGACCATGCTCGCTGTGCTCCGCCCCAACGCCGCGCTCTTCAAGAAGCTCCGTCCGCTCGCGGCCGCTGCCTCGCAGACACGCTTCTTCTCCGACATCAACTCGGTACGTGGCGTGTGATGGGATGGATCCAGTGACCGCATACGCTGTGCGTCTTGCTCACGACAGCGCTCTTGATGCACTCTCTCTCTCTCTCTATCTGCAGCTCAAGAAGACGCCGCTGTACGACTTCCACGTCGCTATCGGCGGCAAGGTACGCGATTGCGCTGCTCGGTTCCCGCTAGATGCGGTGCGTCTGCCTTTCTCACGATGGATTGTGGCTTGTGCTCCGTACGATAGATGGTCGACTTTGCGGGCTACGCCATGCCAGTGCAGTACCCTGCCGGTGTGCTCAAGTCGCACAACCACACGCGCGCGGCGGGTAAGGCATCGCTCTTCGACGTGTCCCACATGGGCCAGCTGCGCATCACGGGCGCGGACCGCGTGCGCTTCCTCGAGAGCATTGTGGTGGCCGACCTGGAGTCGCTCCAGGCGGGCGAGGCCAAGCTGTCGCTGATCACCAACGACAAGGGCGGCATCATCGACGACTGCGTCATCACCAAGTACGAGGACCACCTGTACGTGGTCGTCAACGCCGGCAACCAGGACATTGACATCGCGCACATGAACAAGGTGCTCGCGTCGTTCAAGGGCGACGTCAAGATCGAGCGCCTCACGGACCGTGCGCTCATCGCGCTCCAGGGTCCAGGTGCCGTCGACGTCATGAGCCAGTTCACCCCAAGCGTGGACTTCAAGGAGCTCGCGTTTATGTCAGGCGTGTACGCACCGCTGCCAGTTGAGGGTGTCGACGTGATCCTCACGCGTTGTGGCTACACGGGCGAGGACGGTTTCGAGATCTCGGTGCCAAGCTCCAAGGCGGAGAGCTTCGCGCGTAAGCTGCTGGAGGACGACCGTGTGCTCGAGGCTGGTCTCGGTGCCCGCGACAGCCTTCGTCTTGAGGCCGGTCTCTGCCTCCACGGCCACGACATCAACGACCAGATCACGCCTATTGAGGCGACGCTCGCGTGGACGATTGGCAAGCGCCGCCGCGAGGAGGGTGGATTCCCTGGCCACGCCATCATCATGGACCAGCTCAAGAACAAGACCACGACGAAGAAGCGTGTGGGCTTTGAGGTCGAGGGTGCTGCCGCCCGCGAGGGTGCTCAGATCTTCAACGAGAACGACGAGGTCGTTGGCGAAGTCACGTCGGGTACCTTCAGCCCAACGCTGAAGAAGGCTATCGGCATGGCCTACGTCAACAAGGGTGTCTCCAAGGTCGGCACGGAGCTCCACGTCAAGGCCCGAAACAAGGCGCAGAAGCTCACCATCGCCAAGATGCCGTTCGTGCCGGCGGGCTACTACAAGAAGGAGTAAAAGCCTCGAGCTCCCCTCTGAATTGTGTACGCTACAGCAAAGAGACTGACACACCCGCACGCTGCTAATGTGGTGTCATCAACGCATTGCTATTCAAATCCACACGGAAAGATACACAAGTAATGAGCTATACCGTAGGCCTCAGGTCTCGACGCTCGCAAGCCACGGGCGCCTCTCGTGCTAACAGGACACCCGCTGGCTTCCGAGCTGCGATGTTACTCGTCTTACTGCCACGAAATACACTTCCACTGACGCCTCCACTTCACTTGTAGCGTTACAGCAGAATGAACTTGAGGCTGAGCTGTTTGTTGGCCTTGGGAGCGGCGTCCAGTTCACCGTGCGGATCAACTCCGAGCTCGGCGAATGGTGTGATGATCGCACGTTCTAGTAGCCGTGTTGTAAACGGAACACTCCCCAGCAACTCCAAGAACGCCTGCGCAAAGTCGACCACGAAGTCGAACTTGCTCACTTTGGCTTGCTCGTTAAAGTGGAACACCATGGAGAATGTCGGGTAGATCTCGTGGCCGACCACGCGGGCATTCAGTTCCTCATCGTCGATGATGTGTGGGTACAGAAGCATGACTGTATCTCGAGAGATCCGCAAATGGAGCTTTCCGGAAACCTGGACGATTGCTGTGGAGAAATCGGGAGATGTGCGAGCGTCGACTACCTCAAACGATTCCGGCTGGACCTCAAACACTGCGTGGTACGACGTGTAGCGCTTCAGCTGAAGGATGAGAGCTTCGACTCCTCGCTGCATCGCACCCTGCGAGACGAGCCACTTGTCCATTGCGAAGTGAAGGAAGTTCTCCTGGAGCTCCGCAACTTCCACCGAATGCAGTGCAAACCCGTGGCGAAATACCCGCACAAAATGGTTCACGACGATCTGCGGTCGCTTATCACGAAACTCCAATCCCTCGTGGCTCTGCACCTCGCTCCGCTCATTGTCGAACTCGTATAGAAACCGGTGGTACGCCTCCAGCTCTTGCAGATACTCGCTCATCTTTTCCGACTCGAGCGATAGCGTTGTGATCACACCACGCTGCCGTGCGCGATACCGCCGTTGGTTGAGCTTGCACTGCATCTTGCGCCGCAGCTTGCGCTCCTCCTCATCGTGGATCAGCTTCCGCCGCCCGCGCTTGCGCTTCACTGGCTCCGCCGGTGTCTCCGTGGCCGCGCTACCACCACCACCATTAGCGCCACCGCTGGCTTCATCTCGCGCTGGGCCGTCGGCAGATCCATGCGCTTCCTCGTCGTCTTCCTCCTCCTCCTCGTCCTTCGATTGTTGCTCAACTTTCGCGGCGCGTTTACCAGCTCCTGCTGACGTATTCTTTGCACCAGCGACACGTTTGCGTTTGGCAGGGGGAGACACCGTGTGGCTCTCCACTGGCGCACGCGCCGCCGCCGCACTCGCAGCGGTAGTGTCCGCTGCCGCCGACATCTCGCCCGCCACCACACGCGGCGTCGCTAGCATTCCCACGCGTAGCTCTTCAAAGATCCAATCCACGCGCAGAGTGGGAACTGTTCTCCACGGATGATCTGTCCCAGGACAAGAACACAGGTTTCCCAACGACCGGAGAAGTCGTTCCGGAATGTCCGTGGTGTGCCGCCGAAGCACCAGAGTCAGCTTCTGTTCCCAAAACGAACTCTCTTGTGTCAGCGTTGCTTCAGCTGACACTCTTTCATTGGCTGAAATACAAAATGGACGCTTTCGATTGGCTGAATATACGCAGGATGGGTCACGATAGTGAGTCACTGGCCATTCGAACTGTAACACCACCACTGATGATGAGTTTCCACGTAAACAGGGCAGAAGACCTAGAGGTTCGTGGAGGCAGCCTCACTGCAAACCGAGGCGACGCATGAACGGACTGCAGGTTGCGTACAGTACGCTACTTCCACCGGCGTGTGGCCAGCAGCAGCGGCGATTGCGACTGCAGCCCCCTCCAGTGAGCGGCCACCAAATGATGCCTACCGCCGCGTGCCCGAGCCCTCATCCACAGCAACGGATACTTCTATTTTTTGATAACGGGGCCGAAGCCAAGGTCGCGTTCGTTCAGTAGTTGGGCAGTGGAGTCGTTGCATGGTGGGCGGGTGGGATCAGGTGGAGGGAGCTGCTGGCGCGAGGGTGCCCTTCG
>JAADVE010000927.1:0-12070 GCA_023334595.1 Pythium utonaiense | reverse complement strand
GCGCGCCGCCGACGCCTCTCTGCTTCTCTCTCCGTCGCCGTCATTCGTCTGGTTGCTGACCCCCTGCTCCGCGGAGCCTCTCTCTTCTGCTGCCTCCTCCCACGCGTTGCCACTCGTCGCTGTCGCGTCGCCACTGCGTGCGGGCGGACGCGTCGGCCGCGCGGAGGAGCCGCTCGTGGAAGGCGCCGCAGGACGCAGCGGACGCCGCCGAGGCGCGAGCGGCTTTGGCTTCCTGGAGGCGCCCGGAGGCGCCGCATCGGGCGTGCCGTAGATGCTGAACAGCGTGAGCTCTCGTCCTGTGCGCCGCATCCCTCGCTCTCGGGACACAGCGCTGCGCGTGCGAGGAGCTCCGTTCGTGCGTCACTTCAACCACGGATTGTCTAAAATGGTGATTTACAGAACTGATGCGGCTAAAAAGGGATTTTATTGTTATCCAATTGTCAAATTTTGGGAATTATGAAGCGAGTCCAACGGATCGGTTGGAGTTATTCGCGGTGGGCGCGGAGGTTGCTGAGCAGCGCCTGGATCCACTTGCCTGGGCAGTTGACGATGGTGAGAAGCTCCTGCTTGATGGCATCGAGATCTCCGATGAGCTGCTCCAGGCCGATGACCTTGGACAGTGCGATCCAGTCGCTGAACGGCAGCGTGCACACGCCGGCCTGGACATAGCACTTGGGGTGCGTGTCGAAGGCGAACTTCTTGATCTCCGGACAAGTCGGCTTGGTGTTGGAGGTCGACGTGACGAGCGGCACGAGCTCCGTCTGGAGACACACCATGACGTCCGAGATCCAGCGCTTGCCCTTGTCGGAGAACATAGTCGCGTTGCCGCTGAACGCACGGCAGTACTTGCCTCCGTAGCCCTTCGCGTAGCCAGTGGCGCCGCACGGGAACGTGGCTTCGAGACAGTCATCGTAGAACGCACACGAGTCACGTGGGATCGCAGTGGTGCAGGTCGCCGGCAGCGCTGCGAGCGTGGAGCTGACGGCGAAGCAGACCGTGGCGAGGGCGGCGAGGAGGAACTTCATGGTGGCTCTGTGGCTGCTGGAGGCGCTTGTGGGGTGTGCGGCGAATCGCTGAATGAGCTCTTCACGGCAGTGCCTGCTGGACCAGCAATGCTCGTGTCCGACTCGTCCGCCATGGGACAGTCTCGGGACCTCCCGCCATCCGCCGTTGCGGATCCTGCACTGACTGATCCTCCCGCGAGGAGGTCCTTTCGAATCAATACTTTGACCGCACGTCGTGCAAAGCACGGCCACCATCAACAGTAAGTCACGAGTTGGATGGTGCGCGCGTTTCTCGCTCATGTGGGAAACGTCCGGGTTACGCTAGGATCAGATGGTTACTATATCTGTATCTGATGCGCGTTGTCTGAGGAAGGGAAATGCGGTGACTGGGAAAATGGAGAACGGCGATGCAAATGCCGCGCGTGTGGGCGCTCGCGCTGTGCGTCACAGACCACATCAGCAGCCCAACGCGATCGCAGATTATGTACAACTTGAGCTCGATACGCTTGCAGTGAGTGGAGCGGAGAAGACGCTTCCTTCAAGGCGCCGCAAGCTGAGGAAAAAGAAGGCCGCCACGCGCAAAAATGGAGATTGTGTCGGTGAGGAGCCGCGTGAATATGCGGTTGTGGTCCGGAATATGGTGGACATGACGGAGCTTGAAGATGACGACGAGAACGAGGAGATCTTGGGCGATCTGGGCGTCGATTTGGGGCGTTTTGGGACCGTTGTTTCGCTTTCTGTCGACCGCGGGACGGCCGACGTTGTGGTTCGCTACGCGGATGGGACAGTAGCGAAGGCGGCGATGCAGGCGCTGCATGGACGAGTGTATGGAGGGCGGAAGGTGGATGCACAGCTGCAAGATGAGGCGATGAAGGAGCCTTTGAAAGTGGGAGATAAACAGGGGTCTCAGGGATGGAGGAACTCGACTCCAGTGAAACTGATGGCGCTGCCGCAAGACACAGCCACTGAGGCCCCGAAGAAGAGGGCGAGGAAGCGCCGCACGAAGATCAAGAACGCTGTGATGAGGGCAAAGGACGAAGCACAGAGGATGGCTGGAGGCGAGGCGGATGACAGGTGCAGTCGCGTGTTCACTATAATGAACATGGTGGACGCAGCGGAAGTGGAAGACGACGACGAGTTTGCAGAGGTTTTGCAGGAGACGAGGGAGACTCTGCGTCGGTATGGTGCCATTGCAGCGATCAGCATCATCCGAGAAGAGGCTGATGGGGTGCCAGGCGAGGTCTCTGTCGAGTACGAGGACGGGGCCGACGCACGGATAGCGTTTGACGCGTTGGATGGCAAGCTATTCGGCGGCCGCGCTGCTCGATGTGTGTGGCGAGAGATTGCGTCTTCTGTCGTGCGAATCCATGGGATGCTGGAGGCTGATGAACTAGAAGATGACGATAAGTTTTCCGATGTACGTGAGGAAGTGGAGGGTTTTCTTCGTAAGGACGGTGGAGTGACCAGCGTGAGCACCTCCAGATCCACTGGCCAGGTCACAGTCACGTACGAGACACCGAGCATTGCAGAAGCTGCGGTTCGGTGGCTCAGGGAGACCATGTATGGTGGTCGACGACTTGAGATCGAAGAGCTCAGCCGACAAGTTAGCGGAAAGCCGCGTGAGGAAACAGCTCCAGTGGCGAAGCTCAACACCCACACCACAGCTGGCACTTCGGAAGCAATGAGAGGTCTGATCATCGACTTTCTACAGCGTCTCGCGTCACTGCAAGAGCGTGCACACGTCCAGAATCCTCTCCACGACAAACGCTCCCGGCGCCTCGTACTGGGTCTCCATGAAGTGAAGCGTGGCTTGGCGTCTCAGAAGATCCACCTACTTATCCTCGCCACGGATGTCGACGAATGTGACGTGCTCGACGAGAGGCTGGCCGACATTTTATCAATAGCTGCACGTGAAGCGGTGCCCGTGATACGAGCGATGACACGGTAGGTCGTTATCTAGCTGCTGGGAGAGCTGTCGTCGTCTATTTGACTGAACTGCGTGTGTGATTAGGCGAAAACTCGGTCGTGTACTCAAGAAACGCGCTCGCGTGAGCTGCGTGGGCGTGTATTCTTTCGATGGAGCCAACGAACTCTATCACGAAATTCTGAAGGAGAAGAAACGATCAAAACGTCTCGCGAGTGGGCTCGACACATGACCGTTCACCTTTGAAGTGAGATCACAAGTTCCAGCGCCGGTAATACTGCCAGCGATCTAGCTCTCCACCTTCTTCATCATCCTCGCCATTAGCCGAAGTGATGATCTTGTTGCAGGCGCAGATCTGCTGTCGAGAATATCTGCAGTATTCAAGGCGCGGCATGAACAGACCGCCACGTGAGCGAGCAGAGCATCAGTTGTTCGTACCTGTCGCTTGTGTGAGCCATGAAGGCCAATAACTGTTTGGCGTCAACCTCATTTGTCGTGTGAGAGAAGAGGAGACTTGTCTTGTCGTCTTTCAGCTCTTCGACCAGCGACGAGAGCCGTAAGCGGATGGTGTCCAGTGGGAGATTGGCGTGTAGCTTTTGGCCGACAACATAGCGCTCTGAGCTCGCTGGTCGACTTGTCTGCGAGTACAAGAGAAAACAATGGGAATGCTCGTCCTAGATACCAAGATATAAAGGGCACTACGCACCACTGGCTTGACGATTGTGAACTCCTCGAAGCACTGGTGGAGCAACCACATGAGCTGCAGCATGAGAGGAGATGATAACTCGAAGGTCTTGCACAGGAAGCAACCACCGACGCGAAGCACAGAGAACATGGTGAGTGTCTCGGCTACCACGAGACGTGCCATCATCAGCTCCTAAGAAAGGCGAATTAGTGGGCTAGTAAGATTGTACGTAGGGCAAGGTCGTCGCACCTGATTGTTTTGGTCGCGCGCGTCCTGGAAACCTCCATCAGCAACGACGAGATGCGCTCCCTGGGGATGCGCCTTCTGCAATTCGTCACGAAAACTTGTAATGTTCTCGATGTTGTACAAGTCGCCTGTGCCATCGGCACCATAGCATATCTGGAACGGCGGACGGCTACTCATTTCTCCATGGTCCTCGGTCTCTGCACTGACCTTCCAGTCGCAAGACGACGTGCCACGCAGCGATATGCCGAAGCCCGCCACAACATTGGGACTCTTCACATGATCGGAACTCGTTCTGCCAGTCTCGTCACGACTGATTCGCCACAGCAGATACTCAGAGAAGCCGCCAGGACCGCCACATACGTCCGCAAAGACGAACGGATCAGCTTCCGACCGCCTTTCTCGGTGCTGGTGCGTCCATTCGAATAGGAAGTCGAGATTCGCCATCTTCATCGCCGACCGGTTGATGAAGCGGTGGCGTCCGATGGCTTCGAATGGATTCGCATCGCGGCGGGCACGTGCAAACGCCTTTGGAGGCAACGCCCCCAATCTATCACGTCACATGTAGCCATACGTCAGAAGTATACGACCCCACAGGTCCACACAGTGACAGTACCTCGCTTTAGTGGAAGAGAGCTCCTCCAGCAGCTCCACGCATGAAGATGGCAAAGCCCACGACTGCGTCGCCGCCTCCATGCGTGGCTCCTGCGCTTTATCAGCCTCCCCACGATTGATCAGCAGCTCCAAATCTCGTGCTTCCTTCTGTCCCTTGAATTTGGTGAGCAGCACCACTCCACGTGAAGAGATCCGCAACGCAGATGCCAGTGACTCCTCCACAACTAATGGCTGGATCTCCGTCCCCGGCACGACGTCATGGAGGTTCCCACGCCCTGTCCTCTCGCTGCGAGATACTCCTCCGGTTGACTCTCTGCTTGAGTCATGGTGGCTGCGGCGTACGCGTTTGCGTGGCCGCCCGAACGATGAGAACCCCAGCAGCGCCTGGAGATCCGCTGCATCGTCCTGCATGATGCTTCTCGGCCACTGCGAAAGTGAGACTGTCTTGAGTGGTGTGCACACACGCACAAACCTATTGCTATATTACGCCGATTGCTCTATTCTGTATGCATCCCCTTCGATGCCGCTGTTTCTGCTTCCTCTCTCTCGCGTCGCCTCTCAGACTCTCGTCTCCTGGACACTCGTCGCGGTGTTTCGTCGGCCCGAATTGTTCTCAACATCTGCCGTCGCTGGTGCCGTCGCGCGCTGCATGGCTACACGGTGGTGGACTGAGTCCAGCTCTGCCTCCAGCTGCAGCTCGCGTGCCACGCTCTCACTGAGCAGTTGCTCGAGGTACTTGATGCGGCTCTGGTCGGGGGCCATTTGGATCGCCTCACGGATGTTGCGACCCTGAGCTCGCTGGCGAGTGCGCTCTTCAGCTCCTCGTCGGTGCTGCTCCAGGATCTTGTCGTCGTAGTCGTACACTGTCTCGAGGCGTCCAGCGTCGTCAAAGTCGTGGTTGCCGTATTCCTCTTCGTTGATCATCGGCGAGTGCTCGGCCGACAGCGACATGCGAAGCTCCAGCTCGTCGTCGTCACTCATGTCGGAGCAGTCGGACAGAGCAGCCGAGCGGATCCGCATCTCGTCAAAGTCGTGGATCTCGTCGATTTCGAGCCGCAGGGCTCTGTCCACTAGATCAAACTCACCGCGGTGGACTGCACTATCGTCATCGTCTAGCTCGTCCTCAGCCGGAGGCTCCATGAACTCCATGTAGTCTGGGTGGCTCTCTGGATCCCAGCGGAAGAACATCGCGTCCCAAAGCACGACACGCTTCAAGTTCGCGCGAGGGTAGAGCACGCGGTTCGTCGCACGGTACATCGGGTTCTTGTACGAGGCTGGGTTTTCCAGAACGGGTGTCCAGACAGACTCTGTCCGCTCCCACAGCTTCTCCATGATACGTTCACGCTCCGTGTTGAAGAGGAAGGTTCCGTAGAGTCCAGAAATGAGAGCGTCCGAGATGTGCAGAAGCAGCTTCTCGTTGAACTCAAAGGCCGTTGGGAACTGACGCGTCATTTGCCACACGCAGTCCAAGAACTGGAGCATGACAGGCGAGCGCTCGTTCGGCTGATCCGTCGCGTCTTTGCCAGCGCCAATTCGATCGGCAAACTTGTGTCCAAATGAACACCACTCCTTCTCGACGAGCACAGCAAAGCCGCGGATGGTACGGTAGTGTGGGTCGAGAATGAGCTGCGCCAAGCCGACAAGCTGCGGCGTGCGATCCCAGCCATCACTGCAGTGCACCAGCACAGAGGCACCATCTTCGTGCAGGACTTCAGCCACACGGCGGGCACCCGAAAGCACACGCATCACGTGCTTCAGCCATCTCGTGTCTAATCAAACAAGCAACGTCATCAGTTCCAACTCAACGCTGGACACTTCGACAGCAGTGAGATCACGTACTCTCCAAGCGATTGTGGTAATGCTTGTCGCCATCGTCGACGGCATTTGGGCTAACGAGGGCTATCATAACAGAACGAAAAAAAAACGTCAGTCAATCGAACATATCACTTGATCGACCGCTTTGTGCTGGCAATCGTACCTTTGAGCGCGTCCAGTGACTCGCGCATCTTGTGGATGTTGGCAATGCCCATAAACTCGATGTTCGCGTTGTCGTAGTGCTGCGAGTTCTCCACTCCCTTACCCTTGAGACGGTTGCCCTTGGTCGCGATCGGCTTGCGCGCATCGATAATGTGAAGTGGTGGAGACTCGCCACTGCTGTTCTTGTTAGCCGAGTCGCGGTACGCCTTGAGCAGTATCCGGTCAGGCTCAGAACGGTTTCCAGCCATGCCATAGTTCGGCTGCGAGGACCGAGCGAGCACGCACTTGTTCACAGGATGCCGCCACACGACCACAGGCAGACGCGCACGCGAACGGAAGCGTGCCGACTGCACGAGCTGCTCTTCGGTCATGAGCGACGGCACAATCATGAGCTGAGGATACGTCGGGCTGAAGCGGAACTTGGAGTTCTTGAGCAGTCGCCACGTGATCACGGTCGGGTCAACGCCGTTCTTGCGGTTGTTCGCATCAGTGCCGCGCAGAAATCCGAGACGTTGGTACTCAGCGACAGGAGAGTACAGTAGCCAGCCGTCTTCCTTCTGTCGTGGCCGTGCCATTAGCCGGGCTTTCTTGTTGGCGTGGTATTCAAATGCAAAGAGCAACTGAATCTGACTTGGGGACCGCATACGCTGGATGAGCGCGTTGAGCCAGCGGAAGTCAGGCGTCGACGGGAGCTGGTCGAACCCCTTCTTCTTCGTGTACGCATCGTGCATGGCGAGGCGGATCGTGCGCAGATCCTTACACGAGAGCAGCAGCATGAGTCCGTCGCGCGTGATCACGTCGATCGCCGCGAGCGGCACTTCGAACGACCCGAACTTCCACGACGAGTCGTACGGCGAGAACGCGATGCGGTAGTTGGTGATCTTGAGCACACCCTGGACAGCGCGGTCGCTCTGCGACATCACCACCAAGTGCGTCACACGCTGGACGTGTTCCGACACAGTCTCTCCGGGCAGAGCCGCAAAATTGTCTTGCATGACGGAATCACGAGCCCACGCGCGCGACGAGTCCATGGACGCGACTGTGCCTTCGTCTGAAAGCACGGTCGTCTCGGTGGCTCGGAATGGCAGGTTGATGGTCTTCTTGGTCATCACTTTGCCCTGCTCGAGCGCCTCGAGGAAGTTGTTGCGCTCCTCGGTGCTCAGAAAGTTGATCTTCTTGGTCAGAGACGTCGTGTTGGTCTGGATCTTGAGGTGCATGCCCAGGCGCGACTGCGGCTTGGCCGTGACCGCTGCGCACGAGTAGCTCTCGCGGGTCTCGTGGGCCGATCCGAAGCTGATAATGCGAGCCTCGACGTCCACTGCGAGCTGCATCGACGCCTTCTTGCTGCCCAGCTTGTGGAACACGTTGTCCGTCTTGAGCACCGTGAAGTTGAACAGCGTGATGTCCGAGCGCGGCGCCGGCGTGACGTCTCCGCGGCTCGTGAGCCCAAACAGGTTCGAGTGGGACGACTTGCTGCGGCCGTTCTCGGCCATGTAGTTCGACTCCTGCGTCCACTCCGAGCTCGTGGTGGACACCATCGTGGCGCGTGGGTTGTACGCAGGCGCAGCCGCCTCGTCCAGCGTGCCCAGGTTCGACGAGTACGCGCCAAACGAGTTGCGGTGGCGGTCTCGATCGCGATCTCTCTCCCTCTCGCGGTCTCCGTTGTTGGCGTTCATTTGGTCCGGGCGCGGAATCTCCATCTGCAGCTTGGGCGAGGACGACAGACTGCTCCCGCTGCCCCCGAGGTTCGAGCCCACGCTTGTCTGGCGGCCCATGGCGTTCAGCGCGCCGCCAGCGTTCCCGGCATTCGACGACGCCGTGGACAAGTGGCTCAGCGTGAGGTCGCTCTCGCGCTCCAGATACAGGCTCTGGTTGAAGTTTTCGCGGCTCAGCTCGCGCACGTGGCGGCCCTTCTCGCGGTACGCGGCCTTGGCCGCCGCGCTCTTCACGGCAGCGTTCAGACTCGCGGCGGCCTGCGCGTTGGGGTGCTGCGCGCCCGAGGAGCTGGCGTTCTCGCTGTCCGGGTCGCGGCCGATGAGCTTCCAGGCCTGCAGCGTGGCCTGGCCGGCGTGGAACAGGTTCTTCTCGGCCATGAGCAGCTTGTCCAGCGTCGCGCTGTCCATGGTCGACTGGTGCTGCGCCAAATACCGCTCGTCCTTCTCGTTGCCCACGGGGCTCGGCGCATGTTGCTGCTCGTGGTCCGCCATGTTGTTGGTTTTGTTGGTTGTGTTGGTTTTGTTGGCGTCGGGTCGAACCGTGTTGGTGGAATGGACGACCGACGGAGAGACTTTGTCGTCGGGAGGGGGCGTGGTTAGACGCGGCGCGATAGACTCGGAGCGCGGCGTGTCAGTCGTCGTCGTTAGTCTCGAGTCCGACAGGATCGCCGCCCGACTAACTCCGTGCAGCGCGTGCGCGTACGTGGTGGATGCGGAGATGCGGACGCGGCACGGCAGCAGTTCCTCGACGGAGATGTGGGCGCAGTGGCGTCGTGACGGGGGCGTCGTATACTAGTCGTTCGTGCGCGCTCGCCCAGGCCGGATCCGCTCGCCTCGCGCTCAGTCAGTTTAGTCTTGCACGGCGTTTGCACTCTCTTCCGCGTCTAACGTCGGTCTATCGGTCTATCGGTCTAACGTGGGGGTCGGTCAACTCACTCACGTCGCGATGCGATGGAGAAAGCGGCCTGCGTGACAAAAAGTGGGTAGTGGAACTGTCTTTTCCAGCTGGATTTGCCATCCTGCTACTTCACAGTCGAAACACCATTTTCGACCAATCAGAACACGCCCACGAATGGTTTAGACACTGGATTGGACGGCGGGTAGTGCTTCTCCCAGATTTCATCATTCCGAGAGCTGTCCAGTCTGGTCTTCCGGAAGACTGGACGATTGATTCTCCAACCTCAATGGAACACCCAGGCGATGGGAACACGACACCATCGACTGCGCAAGCGATGCGTGGGTGGCAAAGGGCACTTCGTGGCATGGTATCAGATCGCTTTTGACATGGGGAAGGGGTGTGAGATTCGATGAAGGTGCAGTGTGGTGTGGGTGGAGTATCTCGCATTCTGGGATGCACGATCAGGCTCTCATTGAACCTGTGAGCAATGATACCAAGGGGGAAGGGTTACCCCAACAGTTGACCCTCGCGCTGAACAGGGAAAGGGAGCTTGCAGGATGAAGTAACGCTAATGGTCCGATCACGAAGGCAGGGTCACGGCCAGTCTGATTGGATACAACTCAGTCATTCGTCACCTTTTTAACCAATCAGAGGCACCCTGTGGATGACGAGCAGTTGTCATGGGTACACAAAACTATTCACCACGGCAACTCACTGGCGGATGTCGGGCTTGCCGTGCTTGCAGTACGGGCAGTGCTTCCCTGGCACGAAATCCGGAGAGCTCTGCTCGTCCACAGTGAGCGGACTGCGGCACGTGAAGCACGCCACTTCGCTGCCCTCTCTCAGCTCAGGAGTGAGCGCGACACGGTCGTCGAAGATGTAGCAGTCGCCTTTGTAGTGGGCACCACCCACACGCTCAAAGTACTGGAGGATCCCGCCATCGAGCTGGTACACCGCCTTGCGGCCGTCATTGAGCAGTGTGTATGCAGCCTTCTCACACCGCACTCCGCCCGTGCAGAACATTACGACGGGCTTGTCCTTCGGAATGTCTTTGAGTTGCTCGGTCGCGGAGGATGGAAAGGAGCGGAAGCTCTTGATGTTGAGGTCGATGGCCTTCTCAAACGTGCCCAATCGGACTTCATAGTCGTTTCTATGGTGGCATGGTAGCTTGTGTGAGAAGTTGACTGCCTACATCCTCGGCTGGGTGGGAAACTGACACGACTCACCGTGTGTCGAGGATGACCATGTCCCGGTCCTCATCCATCCACGCCTTAAATTCCTCCGGCGATATATGCTCAGCAAGTCCGTCCACAGCAGGTTTGACTGAAGGATCGCCCATCGAGATCACCTCTTTCTTCACCTTGACAAGAAGCCGCGGCAACGTCAGCCGCTCGGAGTACGAGTCCTTGAAAACCATGGCGCGCAGGTCTGTGTGCAGACTCCGAAGCGCTGTCTTCATGCAGTCCACGGCTGCCGCTGTGCCGCTTAGTCGGATATTCACCCCTTCCTCCGACAGCAAGATCGTTCCGCGGACCTCCTCGTCGCCATCGTCCATCGCGCGCGTCGCACACTGGAGAAGCTTGGCCTTCAACACGGGCAGCTCCTCAGGACGGAAGACGCAGAACCCATACGCTGAGGAATTCACGATCTTTTCCACAATCTCCTTCACGACAGCATCCTCTGGTACGCTGTGCGTGTCTGCAGTAGACTCCATTGCCGCGCGCGCCACGCACTCGCCCGCCGCCATGTTCAGCACGAGTGGCTATTCCTTGGTCAGAAACGATAGAAACGAGAAAGTACACCTCTGTGCAACATTCAAGTAACATTCGTCGATCTTCAAGAGTGTTGGGGCAACATTCGCGATCGCGCATTTCTCCACACGTAGCCACTTGAGATCAAGAGCTCATTTGGAGGGAGCAGGCAAGATGCGCGAGTGGATGGTGACGCCCAGCGTGATGGTAGACGAGGCGCGACTACGCCACAACGTCCACCACATGCAGCAGCTCGCGCTGGCCAACCACGTGCAGCTGCGGCCGCATGTGAAGACCCACAAGACCCTGGAGATCACGGCCATGCAGCTGGAGAATGGCGCGTGCGGCATCACGGTCTCCAAGCCGTCGGAGGCGCTCAAGTTCTTCCACAGCGGCCTCAAGGGCCTCAAGAGCATTCTGCTGGCGTACCCCGTTCCGCAGATGACCAAAGTGAGCAAGCTGCTGGTCGCAGCGGAGCAGTTCAAGATCGAGCTGCGCATCACGGTGGACTCGATCCAAGGCCTGGAGGCTGTGGAGAAGGCGTCCATCGCGTGCGACTACAACCCCAAGGTGCTACTCCACATCGACGTGGGCTACCACCGCGTGGGACTCGAGGAGCATGACCCACGGTTGCTGGAGTTCGCGCAGCGCATCCACAAGTCGACGCACTTGGAGTTCGAAGGCATCCTCTCGCATGCTGGTAGGTCGTGTTGTTCTGAAGAGCTCATTCATGGCTGGCTAGGATCTAATGGAGGTGTGTGTAGGCCACGCGTACGCCTGTACGACGGTGGAAGAGTGCGCAGCCATTGCAGAGCAAGAGCGCCAGATCATGGTCCGCATCAAGGAAGGGATCGAAGCGGTACGTTCTGACTTGTCCAGGCGTTTGCAACGCTTTGTCTAATGTGCTTGAGCGCGTGTGTGTCTATGCAGCATGGAATTCCAGTGCCGACAGTGTCGTGTGGAAGCACACTGACCGAGCTCGCTCGCAAAGATTTCCACGGCATCACTGAGGTGAGCAATATTATTGTGGACTGCTGTGGAACAGGCAGATGAGGCCATCTTACGAGCTGAATATGTATGAACGCTGGACACAGATCCGTCCTGGAAACTACGTATTCATGGACCGCACGCCCGTGCGCATTGGCTTGACGACGATCAAGGACGTTTCGCTGGCTGTGCTGGTCACCGTCGTGAGTGCCAACGCGCACTACTTCATCGTAGACGCCGGCTCCAAGGTGCTCAGCTCCGACGCGTACGT
>JAADVE010000926.1:0-12081 GCA_023334595.1 Pythium utonaiense | reverse complement strand
CCCCCCCCCCCCCCCCCCCCGTATTCTCCGTGTGTACTTTCTCGGCTTGACAAGTCCACTACTAAAAGTATTAAATGAAGTAACTATATGAAGTGTCTATATTGGGGCCCTCTATAAAAGTCACCAGAGCTGCTGGCCTGAGGAGGTCCGGACACAGCCGGGACGCTTGAATCATGGAAGAGTGAACGGTGGCCTTCATAAACATCGCCCCACGTCGCCACAGCGGAAGAGACCCTCGCCATCCTGGGGCCATGGCCATGGCCGACTCCTAGCGCGCTGTGCCGCTCCTGCATTCTCCAATCCACCACCAGCCAGCAGCGCCCGCGTGTCGTAGTATTCGATCCATTATGGTGCTCGGTCCGAACAGCGTCAGCGTCAAGACCTTCGCGGTTTGCACGTCGTTCCTGTACTTCAAGTTCGTGGTCACGTGTCGCCTGCAGGCCGTGAACACGTTCCTGGCGGGAGGCCGTCCCCCAGAGGACAACAAGCTCGCGGCGCTGCTCAAGAAGAAGGGCCCGACGCAGAGCTACGGGCTCGTGAACACGGACGCCAAGGACAAGGCGAATGACGAGCGCCTCCAGCGCGCGCTCGTGCGCTCGGAGCGGTGGAAGCACATTGTCGCGAACGACACGGAGTCCATTCCGTTGGCGCTGTGTGTGTTCGCTGCCGGTCTGCTCATGGAAGCGAATGAGACCGTGCAGGTCGGCGCCATGGTCACCTACACGCTTGCACGCTTCGTGCACACCTACGTGTACGCCAAGGGCATGCAGCCGCACCGCTCCATTGTGTGGCTGGTCAGCGTCGTTGGTATCGTCATCGGCGCAGGCAACGCACTCGCTGCCGTCGCATTCAGCTAATCGCATCCTCCGTAGTAGTAGTAGTAATACACTATTGTGACGTTTACGCTGTCCGCCTTTCTCATCGTTGTCATCATGTCTACCATGAACAATGGAATGGAGAGGGGTAAAAGGCATTGCTGTATTCTAAACGTCCCCCACTACTCAACTGGAAACGATCACCTGTAAGCTACTAGGAAGCAATTGACGGGCATACTGCGTGCTTAGAAGTAGGCGGCCGCGATGGCGTTGCCGGCACCGACGAAGATGCAGATCTTGGCGATGAACCAGAAGAGCGCGCGGTGTGGCTGGAGCTGGTGCGCGTACACGTACGAGTGCAGGTAGCGCGCGGCCGTGTAGGTGATCATGGAGCCAGCGAAGACCGTCTCGTTGGCGTTGGCGAACACGCCACCGGCGAACACAAAGAACGCGAACGGGATCGACTCGAGGTCGTTGGCGACCATGCGGCGCCAGCGGTGCTCCACAGCGCGGGCCTTGAGCACCTTCTCGTCCTTCTCGTCGGCGTTCAGGCCGTAGTTCTGCTTCGGGTTGCCCTTGGCGAGCGAGAGCTTGTTATCCTCAGGAGGACGGCCGCCCGAGCGGAAAGTCTTTCCGCCCTGGATGGCCGTGGTGAGGAAGAACTTGAGGTAGATGGCGGCGGCGCACGCCACGTACACGCGCACATTGGAGGAAGCGACCATGGTGGAATCGGACTGAGAGGTGGTCACTTGTCAAGCACTGGGAGAAACGGCGAGTGATGCAGTCGCAGGGACGTGAGGAACGGCGTGCGCGTGGCAGGCGATGCAGGGACGTGACGGCCTGTCCGGTGGTGAACAGATCCTCCTCCGACCAGACCGTTGTGATGGCTGAGCAGGAAGATGGCGTAAGCATGTCACTGACGTACAGTTCATTTCTGTAGTAAAAGAGACTTGGTATGTCTACATACGTAATTTCAGATCTTATTTGTATATTATACGTATTTACGTCATACAATGCGGTCGGAATGGTAATGTAATAGTTGACTTGAAATGTTTGGCTAGTTGTGTAAATACTGCAAACCCTTTTTGGCGGGAATCGAAGCTGACCATCACTCTGTTGTAGCTTGAAAACACGAGCAGCTCCGTTGGCCATTTCCACATCCGGCATCCAGCATCCAGCACTTCAGCACCTCATGACCATGGCGCTCACGTGGCACACGCTCGCAACTGCAGGCGCGCCAGCGCACCTCAACCCCATCGCGGCCATGGCCATCAAGCACCGCAAGCTCTACTCGCCACTGCCAACCGCCGACGGTCTGGCCGGTGCGCCAGCGGCTCCTGTCGCTCCAGCCGCGCCGCGGCCTCTGGCTGTGAACAACGCGCTTCTATCAGCCAACAGCCTTGCGCTGCCGTCGCTTCCGCTGTCATCGCTGCCGCTGTTCGCGTTTCCTGGCTCTGTGAACATTCTGAACGCACTCCCCCCGCATGATGCGGACAAGGAGAACCGAGTGGAGGAAGAAGAGGACTATGACAGCTGCAATGGATATGACTCAGAAGAGCACTACGAGAAGATATGCGCGTTGGCGGAGAAGACGGACTGCGACGCCATGCGCCGCAAGATCCAGCGCTTCTTGGCGCGCAAGACGATGACGCAGACGGCGTTTCTGCGCAAGATCGATTGCAACTCCAACTCGTATCGCATGTTCATGAGCTACAAGGGCAAACACAAAGGTGTGAACAACCAGGTGTACGACGGCGCGCTCATCTTCTTCCATAAGCTCGAGAAGGAGGAAGGACTGAGCGTAGGTAACAAGCGCGCCAGTAAGGCCAAGGGCGTCAGCTCCGACAAAGACGCTGCAGGATCTGCTAAGGTCTCACGAAAGGATCAACACGCCCAGACCCAGGAGTTCCTCGACAAGATCAATGCTGTGGAGCTACAAGCGCCAGTGTATGTGTTCGATGACTGCGACGACATCCGCAAGAAGATCAACGAGATGATCGAGAGCAAGAAGCTCACGCAGGCGGCGTTGCTCCGTGCCTTCGACGTCAATTCTAACTCGCTTCGCCGCTTTCTCACCAGCAAGGGCAAGCGTGAAGGCTGCTCCAACGGTGTGTACTATAGCGCGTACTGCTTCTTCGAGAAGCTTCGCATCGCTCACGGCGTCGCCAAGACGAACAAGCGACTCAAGAACGAGCGCGAGATGGCCACGGGCTACTCGCTAAAGCGCGATCCTACGCACATGTGGGTATTCACCGGGAAGGGCGGTCTCTACAAGTAGAACATCCTCCCTCATTGTCGTATCTATACTTCGGCTCTCAACCTGTGCCTCCGTTCCTGCATAGTAATCTCGTCAACGTATTCCTTCTTTTGATTTTGTGATGTGTCGTTTGCGGAAGCCTCGCTCAGTAGAGTGCAGAGTGCAGCGACGGACACAGAACGCTGCGCGAACCAGCTCAGAAGTGGCCTCGCCATGTGACTGTGAGCGAAGACACACAACAAACCGAGTCACCTGACCGCCAAAGCACTCAACATGAAGACAGCATGGAGTGAGCGGTAGGCTACGCAGTTCCAGAAGCGGCCAGCTGAGCTCAACTGGCTGGCGTCACTGGGAGGGGCAACGTGGTAGGATAATCTCTTCTAGCTGAGGTGTTTTATGATTATGTTTCAATTGGAAATCAAGTCCAGGTCGCCCCCGAAAGACTCGATTGTGTCGAGGTAAAAACTGTCGAGCTCCTGGTCAAAGTCCGTGAACTCATAGTCCTGGACAAGCGTATCAAATTCAGACGACGACGACGCTGCTGCGTGAGGATTGGAGCCCGATGACTTCTGAGGCTGGTCAAAACTGTAGTTGCTGCTGGCTTGGTGCAACCGTAGCGTGCCCTTGGGCGTTGGCTGGAGACACCGCGAGTTGTTGAACGCACAATGCGCGGGCGACGGCGCTATCTTACCAAAGTACTCATCAACGGTGTGGGCTGCGGCCGCAGTGGTGTTGACTCGACACGATTGTGGCTTCGTCGTCTTGCTCGACTGTCTCAGCTCACCTTCGCCAAGTGTTGTCTGCTCAAAGAACTGGCTCAGACCTTCCTGTTCAATACTCGTCGTTCGGATCAGCTTTGGCTGCTCCAAGTCGTCATAGCTTTGCGGCGTCGACGACGATGACGGTGTCCGCGCTGTCATACTGGGCATCTCAGCTGACTTCGGTGTCGGAAGGTCCAAGAATGTGTCGACGTAGCCGCTTGACAAATCGATCTCTGGTCCCCACATGCGAGAGACATCTGCACTGTGGAAGTTCGACGGCGTGCCGACGCTCGTGTAGCTGTGTGGGGAAGAGGCCGCCGAGTCGCTCTCGTCGAAGGTACCAGCGGAGTTGTTTGAACGGCGTGGAGTGCGGCGCTTTGGATCGCTGTTGAGATCGGCCGCGAAGCAACTCGAGCGCTTCTTCATTAGAGGCTTCATCCACTTTTTGTCAGCCTTTAGAGCTGCTGAAGCCTGAGCGGGTGATGGAAGTAGGTTGGCATCGAGAGAGATGTCGCGCCCGAGGCTGTCACGAGGCGTAAGCCGCATGAACGAAGGAGACTCGAGTTCGAAGCAGCCGAGATCGTTGAAGAATAACGCAGGGTTCATGAGACTCTACAAGAAGGAGAATTCATCAGAATGACTCCGATATCATCAGGCAACAAGGCATCCATCTCGCTTACCAAACTGTCCTTATCGGACGGGGCCAAAGCCGTATTCACGGGAACACTAGCGACGTTCGCAGTCGCATTAGCGCCCGAGGTCTTGCTTTTCGTACTGCGCTTTGATCGACTAGTTGTCGTTTTCTCACTGGAAGAGCGACTTGACTCGGCACGGACACCAGCCTTGACGGTTGGTACAGGAGCTAAGGGCGCGGTCATTACAGGAGCCTCCGGTCCAGCAGGCGCACCTGGCGCCCCCATTCGTTTCTTCTTTAGGTTTGCGACCCACTGGTCACGCATCCAGTTAGCACCACCTTTCTTGCTGCCTTCCACACCCAGCATTGCATTCTAAAGAAGACAATCACGAGCCATTAGAAAGTGATCACCTTCTACCCGCTGTGGAGAGCGTGCACGTACCCCGTGGGCGACGGAGATCGGAGAGACGAGCACGGGTGGATTCGCGATGCCTGTGCGGATATTCGGTGGGCACTTCTTCCCGGCAGTGGAAGCCGGGGCTGCGGATAGCTCCATCGACTTTGGTGTTGCAGCGACCGCCATCGTTGGGACCATGTGCGATGTCAAGAGGCACGTAGCGCGTGTGCTGTGCCAGCGAGCTTGCGGAAATGACTGGGCCAGTCAGTCAGTCAGTCAGTCAGCCAGGCGAAGGCTCGAGGCTTGAGCTTGGGACAGACTCTACTGGTATGTGAGATCTTGATGTGCGTCTCTCTTTGCTCTCAGTTTCGTGGGGCTGAAACTGACCGTTGGAGTCGGCGTCTGGTCCGTCCCATGGACGCGTCGCTGGCCTATTGGCTGCCGTTGCTCTTCGCGATACACTCGCCCAGTGTAGCCATCGACCCGTTTCACAGTGGTTTCGTATGGGGAGTTACCCACGAGCCGTTACGATTCTCTGAGAAGATGCGGTCAGATTGGCCACAGCGCCTTGGGCAACTTGCAGGAATGCGGTACGGTACGAGACGGAGGCGACGCGGCTTCTCATGGCTGGGATGCGATGGCACGGTGCCTACGCCCACACTGGAGCCAGTCTCTGAGTCTTCTCCCAGCCCACGGCCCGTCATCGCCAATTGATCTCAGTCCTCTTGGCAGTCTGGCCGTTGCGCATATCCTACAAGGTGCACGCGTGGGCTGCGTCCGTGAATTGGCGTCGCCGTGTTCGAGCACACCTGCGAGAAAGGCAACTTGAATCTGCGGCAGTTCTTGCAATTGATAATTGCATTCACATTCGTTTATACAACCATCGCGTGGTCCACACACTTACGCGAGGATGAATTGAGAGTCTCAGTTGATGACCAAAGTCTCCACCACCGACACGCGCGATTGCCTGCCCTTCTCGCATTCATTACCACAAACCGATCAACCGCATTCAGTTCATGCTGCGCAAGACCATCATGACGCTGAGCTCTCCCGTCGCGTCGTCCACGCGCCGCGCCATTTCGTACGCTGCCGACACGGCCACCAACGGACTCACGCAGGAGCAGCGTGAGTTCTTCGAGACCAACGGCTTCTTGCACCTGCGCGGCTTCCTGGAGCATGAAGAGTGCGACAAGCTCATGGCGCGTGCAAAGCACTACGTTGCGCAATGTGACGTGAAGGAGCACCGCTCAATCTTCACGACCAACGAGCAGGCCCGCAAGATGAACGATGTGTACTTTCTCGAGTCGGGTGACAAGATCCGATACTTCTTTGAGGAGCATGCGTTTGCCGAGGACAAGCAGACGCTCAAGGTCCCGCTCGAGTTCGCTGTGAACAAGCTTGGCCACAACATGCACAACCTCGACGAGGACTTCAAGGCCGTGAGCTACGCCGACAAGGTGCAGACGCTGGTCAAGTCGCTGGGCTACGTGCGTCCACTGGCTGTGCAGTCGATGTACATCTTCAAGCAGCCGTCGATCGGTGGTGAGGTGGGCGCCCACCAGGACGGTACGTTCCTGTACACGGAGCCACAGTCGGTCACGGGACTCTGGTGGGCCCTCGAGGACTGCACGCCAGAGAATGGCTGTCTTTGGGGCGTCCCAGGCTCCCACAAGGACGGTGTGCGCCAGCGCTTCCAGCGCACGAGCCAAGAGGAGCAGCTCAAGTCGGGCAACCTCCTGGAGACTGTTCCAGAGAAGGCTGAGCCGTTTGACATTAGCGGTGCCGTGCCAATCGAGACCAAGAAGGGAGATCTCGTGCTGCTCCACAACGCGTTCGTGCACTATTCGAACGCGAACCGCTCCAAGAAGTCTCGCCACGCGTACACGCTGCACGTTGTCGAGAGTCACAACGTCAAGTACCCGGCTGAGAATTGGCTCCAGAACACGGACTTCAAGCCCTTCGAGCCCATGTACGAGCTCTAGACGATCATCTCCCGCCCGGAGCTCCCCATGGTGAGGGGTTGTTGCCTTTCTTCACATCACGTAGTACAGGCGAGACCGCGTGAACCTCTATTAGTGGATATCTGTCTCCAATTCAAACGTGCAGAAAGAATTGTCGCTCAATTCAAATCCGACTCGTGGCACTATAACGTAACTGGTTACGTGTACATCGTACCCCTGTCTCCATTTGCTTCCAAAATCAAGCACCACGTGACACGACACCAACGGAGCTCTCCATCGGCGAGGGATCTCGCATCGTGGAGACGGCATTCACGGACGCTAGCAGACAGCGATGGGCAACGAGGCGAGTCGAGCCACTGCCGACGGACTCACGCCGCGTGGGTACTCGCCGGGCGCGGGTGCTGGCGCGCTCGCGTCTCCTCGCTCGCCCGCCGGAGCCGCTGGATCGACCGGATCCGTGCGTCGCGCCAAGAGCTTTAGCAGCACGAGCGCCGAGAGCAGCAACGGCCACAGCGGCGCAGGCGGCCACAGCAGCAGCGCAGCCGTGGAGAAGAGCATCCAGCGCATGGACAAGACGATCCGCAAGCGCGTGCGCGGCGGCATCACGTACAACATGAAGATCATTCTGCGCGGCGACAAGGGCACGGGCAAGACGTCGCTGTTCCACCGGCTCAAGGGCCTGCCCATCCCGGCGGTGCACGAGCCCACGCCGCAGCTGCAGAGCGCGACGATCAACTGGAGTTTCCGAGCGAATTCCGAGGAGAGCGTGAAGTGCGACGTGTGGGATGTCGTGGACAAGGGCTTTGTGGCCGGAGAGCCCAACGGAACTGCTGGGAACGGAGACACAGCGGTGAACTCGAACCCGTTTGAAGCCGGAGGCGGTGCGCAGACCAGCGGCTCGCATCTCGTAGCGACGGTGGACGCGACGACGGTCGATGTGTACCATGAGACCCACGGTGTTGTTTTTTTGCTGGATGTGACCAAGCCGCACACACTCGAGTACGTCCGCCAGCAACTGGACCAAGTGCCCGTGCACATACCAACGCTCGTGCTGGGCAACTTCCGGGACTGCGGTGCCCAGCGCAAGATCTTCAAGGAAGATATCCAGGAACTGCTGTACGGAGGAGCCAGCACGTCATCACGCTCGCTGCGCCGACCCCAGGAGCTGCTGTACTTCGAGTGTTCGCTGCTGAATTGCTACGGTCTAAAGGCCCTGCACCAGTACTTTGGTATCCCGTTCCTGCAGCTCAAGCAGCAGACCATCCGTCAACAGCTTCGCATCGTGGAGGGTGAGTTCGCACACCTGAAGCACGACCTCCAAGCCAAGATCGCGGAGCAGCGGTACGCTGAGTACTTGGACCATATCAAGGCGACTGGCTCGGATATTCGCACAGGAAAGCGGCTCTCCGGCACCAAGTCAGGCTCCTCTGTGACTGATGTGGTGACATCAACGGTTGTGGATGATGAGTCACCCAAGCCTGTCACGCGGCTGGATCGGACGCAAAGCAGTAGCAGCGATATCGTGGTGGGTACTGGTGTGACAACAGTATCAGACCCGGAAACTCCACCCAGTGAGATGCCAGCGCTACCAACACCTGCCATCGCTGTGTCTAGACAAGTCGAGCTCGACGACTTGCCAGAACGTGCGGTCGCCGAAGCTCTGCAAGGTGGTAACGTTCTCAAGATCGACTACAGTGAAGCAGAACTGCGGAAGAGTGGGAAGCCAGTGGTGGAGAAGGGTATCGGCTCACAGAACAACACTGTGAGCCCCACTCTCCCATCAGCAGACGGCGAAGAACCGAGTGAGACGACTGTGTCGTCGACACACAAGACAAAGGTGCACGTTCTTGCATCATCACAAACGAACCAGATGTCTCCGGTTGTGAAGGCGGATGAAGGCGTTATGAACTTGGAAGACTTTCAAGTACCAAAGGCCCGCCACAACGAACTCGATGACTTCTACTCGGATGAAAACAGTGATGAAGATGCGGAAGAAGACGACGAAGACGTTGTTGTTGGTCCGACTGGTGGGCGGCGCCTAGTGAGTTCGGCCAGTGCTAAGTATTCTCACAAGCAACTATTCTTGGAGTCGGACGACTCGGATTCTGACGTGGACTTGGCTCGCAATCGCTCGCGCGGCATCAAGAAGAAGGGGACTGCGCCATCACAATCGCCTCAAAGATCGCCTCGCCGCCATAATGGTACGAAGCCAGTGGCTGACGAGAGCCCTGCAGCATCTCCAGCAGCACCGACTCCAACTCCCCCAAGTCCAACCCGTGCGTCACCTCCATCTGCTCCATCACCCCGCGCTCCTGCATCCCCCGTGGCAAGGATGTCACCACAGCACTCGCCTCGACGGCGGGTAAAAGAAGTGCCGACGGCTGTTACCGAGGATATCCCTCTTGGTGATGATCACGCCGCTGAGGCCAACACTCACCACCAGCACCCAAAGGAAGTTGTGGACCCCACTCCAGCAGCAGCTATTGATGAGCCTGTGGAGACTGAGCAAGCAAAGGTCGTCGAAGCCGGAGACGAGCCCTGCAGTAGTCACCATGACGTTGAAGATACTGTTGCCGAGTTGGCAACGGAAGGAGCGGTAGAAGTGGTTGAAGCTGAGGCAACCACCTCAATTGACGATGACATCACAGAGCGCCGACACGCTGGGCCTGAAGAAGACGAGGCGCAACCTGACGATGCACTCGACATGCTTGTGAAGAGCAAGGCGAAGGACTTGAGCTCGGCGGTTGAAGTGGAGGGCGACGGTCTCGAGATCACACCCGACGCAGGCGGATTGGATTCATTCTTCTCGGATAACGACGACGAAGACGAAGTGAAGTCAAACGGGGTGAAGACTGAAAAGGGTACTCTTGGACCAATTGACATCGGACTCCAAGCGAATGCCGCCGGTTCTTCCTCTGCTGACAAGTCAGTCGCCAATGGTTTTGGCGAGGCTACGGTTTTGGGTGCTACTGTGGATATTCCAGCTCAGCCGAATCAGGAGTCCCATCGACGTACCGATCTCAGTGATAATGATTCCGAGGGAGAGGCCGCCCCACCGCACGAGAGCGTAGTGACTCGACTCAAGCAGCAGCAGCAATCAGACGATCTTGCGCTCAGTGATGATGAGGATGACGAGCAACCGAAGACCTTCAATGTGTCGGCACTCTCGTCAATACGAGCGAGTGCACCAGAACGGCCAACACGGAAAGTGGAAATGTTGATGAGTGATGATGAAGACAGTGACACCGATGCTCCACCGAAACAGAAACCTGCATCAGCTTTCGCACCGGTAAATCGAGTTCGTGAGACAAAGGACGAGACATCATTCCCATCGCCTCCATTTGCACCGGCGGCGGCAGGAGGCTCCATTAAGTCAAGCAACTTACTTGAAGATTTCCTGAACGACAGTGGGAGCGACTCAGACACACCAAGTCGGCCACCTCTCGTATCCAGGCCACCAGTGGCGACCGTCATGTACCGGGATGACGAGGAAGAAGACGATGAAGAGGACGACGAGCGTTTCGCAGCGTACAATGCCAAGAAAAGTAAGCAGCGCATTAGCAAAGCGGCTCGAAGACAGCAGCGAGAAGAGATCCAGATGCTTTCGTCCAGCACCATGTCGCTGTCTGCCTCGACATCGAGGACGTCGTCTTTCTCAAATATGAGCGAAAGCAACAGCAGAACTGGCAACTTTGTCAACCAGGATGTGTTGGCTGCGATTCGTGCAGCGGAAGAGGACGCGCTGCGGATGCTCGAAGCCTCGACTCCTATCGCCAAGTCGGCAAAGAGTGCAGTCGGAACTGGTGAAGAAGATGGCGACTTCGTGAAGAAGAAGAAGAAGTCCAGCTCGTCTCGACACAAGAGTAGTCGTGATGATGATGGTACCGCGGATGGCGAAGAGAAAGTGAAGAAACCCAAGAAGAAGAAAGACCGAGAGGCTTCTTCGTCCTCATCCAAGTCCAAGTCAAAGCGGAGAGAGATGATCCTCACGGACGAAGATGAGTAAGTGTAAGTGATCGTTCGTACCATGTTTACGATGGATTTTGGCAGTATGAATTACTTCGCGAATACAGACACGAGGGCGTTGACTGCCCCAATAATAATACCAACGACACCAATGACCCAGACGAACGAACGGTGAGGCTGGATGCCCTTGGCGTATGTGTACGTGTGCAGAATACGAGCGACCGTGAAGAGGATCATCGCTGCGACCTGGACGTGCTCCTGGCTTTCGACGACGAGTCCCGCACCGAAGACCAGCATGCCCAGGGGGATAGCTTCAACATCGTTCGCCACAATGCGCTTCCATCGCTGATCCTTGATGAGGGCGTTCGCACGCTTCTGCTTAGCGTCCTCGTCGAGTTCCTTCTCCTCAGGCGCTACGTCGATCATAAGCCCGTAGGTCTGCGGAGGACCCTGTCGCTTGGTCAGCTCTGCGAGCTTCTTGTCCTCTGGTGGGCGTCCTCCTGCGTCGAAGGTGCTGAACGCCTGGAGTCGAGCAGTCACGAGGAACTTGAAGTAGAGCACGACGGTGCAGACGGCGAAGGTCTTGGCGCTGATGCTCGTGGCGTCGATCATGCTGATATAGTTGGGTGGTTGGATAAAGTTCTGTTAAGTGGCAGGGACCGAGGTGATTGTAGAATGAGAGGTCTGTCTCGGATAATCTCACGACAGAAGGTGGCAACGGTGACCACCAGCCTGGTGTTTATGAAGGGAGACGATGATCTGGACAGTGCAACCGGACCGGCTATGTGCAACAAGACACCAAGTTATCCGGACCATCCTTGAATAGAAGTTTGACTTGGAATTATTATGGAACGATGTAGATACTACTGCTGTAATAGTAGCCGGTGAGTTGTGACGAAGGGCCTGGATGATGAAGGCGGTTTGTAATGAACTCCCTCCGCTGCAAATCAACGTTGAGACACCAGTGGAGATTGCAACACGAGAGCTGTCGCTGGTCCAGAATACGTCGTTTGTAGTGCTCAGCATTCACTCATCGACGTGACAGGCAAAGCAACGATCTCCAGGAACATTTAAACGAGCCATTGGTTGTGTTTACTCATGGACAGTTGAACGGTACAAACGGCACTACATACACCCGAAACAAACCATCCGTCTACTGGCGACGCAAGTAGCTCTTGCTGACAGCCTTAGCCTTGACCACGCTGCCTCCACCGTAGCTCTTGACAACAGCCTTGGCCTTGGTGCGGCCACCAACAGTCGGATCAACGTTCGCTGTCGCGCTGACGCCTG
>JAADVE010000925.1:0-12089 GCA_023334595.1 Pythium utonaiense | reverse complement strand
GATGTCGCCCACATCCCGTGGCTGTGGTCGCCTCGGGCGGGGGGCTTCTCATGGAGGCCGTGAGGCGGTGGCTGCCACTTCATTGAAACCCTGGCCTCGGGGACACTGTCACAGCACAGGCGTTTTCGTGGATGCATTGGCATCCCTGTGTTGCCGGTTGTTACACTGTACGATAGAAGACAGCTCGGCACATGCTCCACGTGGGTGATCTGTTGGCCTGCTGGACCGGCCGGGCGTGTTGTTGCCTGTCGTGGCCGGCCGCCGACACATCGTCGCGCTGGGCGGATTCCATAAAATGTAATCCTCACTCACTGCGGGCGTGACAGAGCCTCTCTCTGTCTCGTGAGAAGACAACTGACAACGCGGGCGGGAGAAGGCCAGGGAGCCAGGAGCAGCGAGGGTGTGCGTGCGGTGATTCGAACTCACAGTCGCTGGTCTCTCTGTCATTACTAGTAGGATGTGTGGTTACTCACGAAACCACGCAGCCCAGAGCAATGCTGCGTTCGCAGATGACCGGAGGCTGTTGTCCAAACATACCGAAGCTGTCAGTCGGCCGTGCGGCGTGTGCAACGGGCGAGAAGATCCGCGAGATGATTGAGCTGCCGTGCGGTCGAAAGGACAGCCCACTAAATTAGTGAGTGGTCGACTACAGTGTCACCTCAATAGAAGACCCAGGATAGAGTCCAGTATTGGAAGCAGGTAGGGTACTGTACCCATCCGAGCAACAGCGACGCCAGTGGACAAAATGGACGACGTGGTCTTCAAGAAGAAGGCCAAGAGGAGCGGCGGCGCGGCGTCGCGGAAGCGCGCGCGAGCGGACGATGCCGTGCAAGAGGGTGAGAAGGATGTGGAGGAGACCCAGCAAACCATCGAGGAGCTGCTGGAGGACCAGAAACTACGCGCGCAGCTGCTGCGCGACGAGCTGAAGAAGCAGCATGCCGCCAAGAAAGGCGGCACGACTGCAGGCGCTGCAGTGCCGGAGGCCCAGTACGGACTGCACGACCCGAAGAAGGACGGTGCTGCTGGGCAGAAGCTGTTGCATCTACTGGATGGACAGTTTACTGGCCAGAGCGAGGTCACGCAACGCGACCAGTACGAGGAGCTCGCGTACGTTCTGATGTTTCACTTGTGGAGAATGGAGTGGTGTCGGTCTCTGTGCATCGTACAGCTAACACGGCTATTGCACTGGCTCGTAGGAACAAGTATATTGAAGAGCGATTGCAGAAGCGCGCCAAGGCGGAGACGCAGGACGCGACAGCGCAGCCCACAGTTCTCACGGATGAAGATGCATTGTACGCGGAGCTGCGCGAGGAGATCGCGGGCGCCAAGGCAAAGACGCAGTCACAGGAGTCAGCAGACGGTGGTGTGTTGATCTGGAACACGGGCATCGCTGAAGTGGAGCTTCCGTCCGAGTACCACGAGAAGACGGTGCGGGAGACGCAACGTGCACTCGACCAGGAGATCGCGGCAGCCAATGGAAGAGGATCCAAGGTGGAGAGCTCTGCGCTGCCGGCCAACTTCAGCACAGACTTCAACCGCCATCGCAGCGACTACATCGGGCAGCTCAAGGCCCTGAGCAGAGGTGCGTGATGGGGGAGACAGATCTTAGCAGGCGGAGATCCATACTAACTTTCTTTGATAATGCTGCTGGATGCATATATAGAGGAACAGCGCGAGCGTGGCTTCATTGCAGCACCCAAGAAGGACAAGCCAAGCGACGACCAGGCCGTGTCACGCTTCCGCAAGATGGAGAGCCGTCGGCGTCGCAATTGAACCGATGGTCGTGTACTGATACAGCATAATAGCACCGGATAGGTTACATTTGGGTTACAGTATTCGAAAAAAGGACGGCGGGAGGGTACGTTGGGGTACGTTGTACCCTTCGCTGACTCGTTCCTCGTGGCATCTCATGAGCAATTGACAAGAAGAGACCTCTGAGGTAGAGAGGCAGAGGAGGCGATGAGCTGGCTGTGGGGCAACGAGACGACGGAGCAGGCGCAGATCGTGGTGAGCGCGCTGCAGAGCGAGCTGGATGAGCGCGAGCAGAAGATCCTGGCGCTGGAGGCGGCGCTGCGGCGCGAGCAGCTCGAGTTCACGCGGCTGCTGAGTGGGGAGCTCAAGGAGCTGGAGGCGCGCAAGGCGGCGATCGAGGCGGAGCTGGGCGAGGTGAACACGCTGATCCAGCAGAAGCAGGCGCTTCTCAAGGGCGGGGGCAAGAAATCCGCGTCGAAAAAGAAGGAGAAGAAGCCGAAGGAGAAGGAAAGGACGGCAGAGGCGACGACCCCGAAGAAGCCGGCGGAGGAGAAGGCCGTGGTGGCAGCGAGTGCAAAGCCCGAAGCGGTGGTTGCATCGCCAGTGGCAGACGCAGCGGGCGAGCGGTCAAAGCCCAAGAAGCTGCCGATGGATGCGGAGCTGACCAAGATCGCCAAGGTGGAGCCCAATGTGGCGTTTATTATCCAGCGCAGCACGGTACGGACTCGCATGGGAAGTGGATGGATTGATGGAGCTGGTACTGATGGCTGTGCATTGTGTGTGTGTGTTCTAGAATGCGAATACGGTGGTGTATGCAGGCAGTCTGACGAGTGACAAGCAGCTCGACAGCGCCAAGCCCATGGACGTGTACTGGATCATGTACGAGAAGAGCGGCAATCCGCGCGAGGAGCTCAACATGATCGAGCGCAACAGCGCGTACGGCGTGAGCTGCTCCCCGTCCAAGACTGCGAAGGGCCAGTATGCGGCGTCGCTGGCGTCGCTCAAGGACCGCGATTGCACGCTGCTGGTGGACGAGCACGGCAACATCCAGGCACGCACGACCATCAACGGCAAGAAGAACATGGTCATGCGACGCGTGTACGTGCAGATGACCAGCAGCTGGGGCATTCCAACCGTGGACTACATTGAAATCTTTGGCGTCGATCCGCAGACGCACGAGCCCGTGTACGAAAAGAAACTGAACAAGTAGTGTGTGGTCACGTACGTAATAGAAGCGTCGAGTGTGGTTGTGCTGCGTCCATATTCGGAATCTCTACATGTCTGCTGGTCTAGAGCCCTCGCCGCATCATGACGAGCGCAGACGTGCCCAGCGTCGTCGCCAACAGCCCTCGCAATACCCCGTCTGGCACGTGGTGCGTGATGTACTTGGATGTGAGATACACGCCTGCGCCAAGTCCGACGCCTATGCGGACGACTGAGGGTAGATGGATGGCCTTCGCTTTGAGACTGAAGAACGCAGAAGATCCGGCCATCGGAACAACCGCCACCAATGAAGTGCCAATAATGAGCTCCTGTGGCATGTCGGTCGCGGCTGTGAAGTACGCAGTCATGAGAATGCCGCCGCCCGTGCCACAGAGACCAGCGATGAAGCCGGCGAAGCTGCCGGCTGCGATGTAGTGGGCGTTTGCGAGGACAAATCCAGGCAAATCGCGAGCCGCTCGGCTCCAAAACGATGCCGAGGCGTCGGCTTCAGACGACACCGACTGCGGACTGTTGAAGCGGTAGAACTGGAGGTCTAGCGGACGAGCATTCCCACTGAGCTTGGGCATGGACGCGCTGCCCTTGAGCACCATGAGCGGCGCGCAGGCCAGCATACCAGTGCCCACGACAAGCGAGAGCCGCTTGCTGCTGAGTCGTTGGGCAAGTTGCACGCCGACACGAGCACACAGAATGGACGGGACCGTGGTGAGCATTGCCAATGGAAGGTTGCAAGTGCCCAACCGCAGGTGGTCGTACGTGCCCAGCAACACGCCCAGCACCACGGCGCCATGCTGCGTGCCGTTGATAGTCTGCTGCGTCATCGTGGAGATCTTGGCGAGCGCTGGGATGAGTACGAGGCCGCCGCCGGCGCCCGTGAGTGCAGAGATCACGCCCGCGAGCGCGCCGACGCCGACACTACCGCCCGAGGTGAGACCGACGTCGGCCGTCGACGGCGGCGCGCGTGGCGCCGAGCAGAACACGCGACGCGCTGGCTGCTGAAGAGATGCATTGCCAATGAATCGTAGACGGTCCACACGGTGCGCGGCGCGCGAGGCAGACCAAGTATTCGTCGAGACGCGCAGCGCCGACGACGAGAGACGCATGCTGGACCTTCTCATCATTTGTGATATTGAAGGGATCGCTTCGCGTATCCTAATATTCCCAAGTGTTTCCTTAAATATTAGGATTCAAACCGACCGTGTTCTGTCACAGTAAATGTACTGTAACAGGTGATTTACGGATCCCCGAGTGGCATTGCCATTGATCGCCAGCAGCTACGGAGCTCTTGATACGGAGCATCATGAGCGCCGAGCGGATCTTCGTGGGCTGGGAGACGTCGTTCTCCCACGACCTGCCGGCCACACTGGACCAGGTGCGTGGCCTCTGCGCATGCTGCTGCTCGCCGCGTAATAATCACGCTCGCTCGCCTGCCCGCAGGTCTACGAGGAGAAGATGAACGCCGTCATCGCGCCGCTCTTCCATCCACGGTACGCTCTTCCCTGCGCTCCCCTCACCGCCAAACAAACTGCAGTTCTGACCTATGTGTGGCTGCAACTGCATAGCTTCAAGCGCGACGACAACGGCGTGTCAGACGCGCGCGAAGGCCCGCAATCGCGTACGTCTCGAGCGCTCTGTAGCTCTCACTGTGTGTAGCTCACTCACTGATGTCTCTTGTCCACTCGCGCAGGCTCGGATCTCGTGCTGGACTCGCGTGGCTGGACGTCGTCGGTCACGGGCAACATCTCCAAGTGGATCCGCCCGGACGCAGCGTGTCCGCGCGTGCGGCTCGCGTCCGAGAAGGCGTTCAAGCAGGAGATCGCGTGGGCCACTCACCTGTCCGTGCCGTCCGTGCTGCTGCCGACACCAACGCGGCACTGCTCCAACTACGCACGCATGCTCAACCAGTGTGCCACGCAGGCACAGTACCTTCAGTTCTGGGTGCGTGTGCCGCTGACCTACCGCGCGCCGCCGACGGCGGGAGCTACCGAGGACGACGATGACAGTGGCAGTGAGAGAGGCCGCGACGAGGCGAGTCCGTGGGAGGCGTGGAACGCGCTGCGATCCGCGTGTGAGTACCACCCGAAGGTGAGTGTGGCGCTGGAGATCACGGCTGACTTGCCGTCGAGCGACGAGCTCCAGCGCTGGCTGGGTGAGCCCATCAAGGCCGTGATCGTGCCCACGGACGTGTTCCTCACCAACCGACGCGGGTACCCGACGCTGTCGCAGAGACACCAGCGATTCTTCTTGGATCTCTTCCGGTTCAACATCCAGTACTACCTCAAGGGCAAGCCACGTCACCAGGGCAAGTTACTGCCGTACGTCCAATACCTCCACTACCTGTACAGCAAGAAGGCTCCGCTGGACACCAAGGCGCTGTTCGAAGCACCGTATCTTGACTACTTGCAGGCTCCGCTCCAGCCGCTGATGGACAACCTCGAGAGCCAGACATACGAGACCTTCGAGCAGGACAACTTCAAGTACGACCAGTATGAAAAGGCTATCACCAAGGCGCTGCTGGCGACGCCAGAAGACAAAGAGTCGGTCGTCATGGTCGTTGGAGCTGGCCGTGGACCGATCGTGCGTTGCGCGCTGCGTGCGGCAGTCGCTGCAAACCGAAAAACACGCACGTACGCAGTGGAGAAGAACCCAAACGCCGTCATCACGCTGCGTAACCTGAAGATCTCTGAGAAGTGGGACAACGTGACGATCATCGCGAGCGATATGCGCCACTGGAAGGCCACCGAGAAGGCTGACATCATGGTCAGTGAGCTACTTGGCTCCTTCGGTGACAACGAACTCTCTCCAGAGTGTCTTGACGGTGCACAGTCGTTCCTGAAGGAGGACGGTATCAGTATTCCTAGCAAGTACACGTCGTTCGTGGCGCCCATCATGTCCAGCAAACTATGGAACGAAGTCAAGGCCCACGACGCTCTCAAGCACTTTGAAACGCCGTACGTCGTGCGTCTGCACAACATCTTTACGATCGCCGAGCCTCAGCCGTGCTTCACATTTGACCACCCCAAGTTCCAAGCTAAGCCGATCGATAACCGGCGATTCCTGGAGATGGTCTTCCACGCTAAGACCAGCGCTGTCGTCCACGGATTCGCTGGATACTTCGACAGCGTGCTGTACGACGACGTGATGCTGAGCATTCTGCCAGAGACCCACTCGGAAGGCATGTTCAGTTGGTTCCCCATCTACTTTCCGCTGCGGGAGCCTCTGCGTGTCGCCGAGAATGACGAGCTGCGTGTGAGCTTCTGGCGCATGGTGTCCACGCACAAGGTCTGGTACGAGTGGTCCATTCACAACACCAACACGGGCGCCGTGGCGCCAATCCACAACCCAAACGGACGCTCGTACTACATTGGGCTGTAGGCAGCACAGGACCACTACCAGTCCAGTAGACACGATACACATTCAAAAAGACAAGCAACCAGGCAGAGTATTCGCTTTTATCTACAGCAGAGACTACAGTCTTACACTCCCTCTGCTGCGACACTCACCTCTGTGATCTCTTCATCTTCGTCTTCTTCCTCCGATTCAGGAAGCTTAACCATCCTGTCCCACGCGCTTCCTGACCCACCAGCCACGCTCAGGTAGTTGTGCTTGAGCTCCAGCAACTGGCTGTTGTCAAGCGAGTGCGAGCTGAGTACCTGCTGCACGAGCTTCTCCTTGCGGTCCTTACGCGACGGCCACGCCGCCTTCACAGACAGCCGACGCACGTCCTTCCACGCATCTGCGATGCTGTTGCGCATCTCCAGCAGGATTTGCTGGCCGTCCTCTTCGTCCACGAGCTCAGCCAGCTTACTCATAGTGGAACTGGAAACCGCAGCCGAAGGGATCGTGATGTTGTAACCATGCCAGCTTTGCTCCACACTTGGGTGCTGCATGTCCGAAGGTCGTTCGCCCATTGCGAGCAGCACCGCCGACGCACCTGCGAGTTGAGCACTAGACACTCGCTGGAGACTTGAGCACTCGCTGTTGGCAGCGAATAGCGCCACCTTGTCCGTGAGCTGGGTCGTCTCAGTATCCACCTCACACCCTTCAATTGGAGCCTGTCCTGGTGCGAGCTGCATAGACTCTCCAGGCAACACGCTGCCGTACGTGGCCGTTAAGAAGTCGCCGAGGTTCGCGTTCGTCGCCGCCACAATGATGACGCCACTGCGAGCTGGCTTCTCACGCATATACTGAGCTTCCTCCTTCGTGCGGGGCTTGCACTCGTATGGCTGTCGCTGGCAAATCATGGGCACCAGTCGACCTCGGATCTCACCTTGGCGCTGAGCAGCGAGTCGCAGCATATCGCCCGCCGATTTGCGGATCATCACCGACGCGATCTGAATCTCGCCTCGCTCAGCCAGAGCCACAGGAGCAGTGGCCGAATCGTCCTCACTCACGACGATAAGAGCCGCGGCTCCCATGAGCTCCGCATTACGCGACTTGGTCTCGAATGAGCACACGCCTCTATCCACGACGAGCACGGTAGACCCGTTCGTCGCTCGGATTGCATCTTGCTCTACCTGGGGAAGCTCCTTACAGCCGAGTCGGTCGTCGGCTTGCTTGGGGAAGTAGAACGTGAGCTCGCGCTGGACCAGTGGCCCGCCGAAGTGGTCGCGGAAGTACTGGATCGGAGCGAGGCCGCGATCCAGATAGATCCTCCCCCACGCCGGTTCCTCCTTTGCAACGACTGAGGTTGTGCTCGCAGCAGAGGCAGAAGTTGCTAGGAGCGTCGTCAGCAGCACGACCAACGAGCCGAAGAGCTTCATGGCGAGCGAGAATGGTGGGGTCGCTGGGACGTTGCGACGGAGGCGATGGAATCGCGAATGATCCACTTGCACGATCCCAAGGACGGAAGATCGCGACTCCTCGAGGTGGATTTTTCTGGAAGAAAGGCAATCAAAGAGCCGCGCAGTTGAGTGAGAGTTTTCGACGGTTGTTTCTATATTTTACGGGTCACATTATGGTCAAGAAGGACACGACAGGCTATTGCACGCACACTTGCCACTGACTTTCTACTGATGCATGGCTACGGGATGGGCCGAAGAGCAAGGCTTCTCCGCATTGGAGGCGGGCCGGCTTGTTGCACGTGTGTGAGATCGCTTGGATATTCACACTTTGCACCACTCGACACCGAGACACTCGAGCACGTCGAAGCTCGGGTCGTTGAGTCTGGCCTCGTCGATCTCGTGCATGCGATCCAACAGTTTGCGGTACTTCAAAGCCTTCAGCGCCAGTCGCTGCTGGTTGCTAGTGAGCTCAGCAGTCGCTCCTCCAGCGTCTGCGTTTGTGGAAAGATCTCCCGATGGATCTGACGCTGCTGGTCGATGCAGGAGCTTAGCGTTCTCGATCATACGACGGGTGTTCTTGGCACAGCTTTCACGAAGCGCCTCATCTCGGTAGAAGATCTTCAAGCGGCGAGGCGTTCGCGCAGGCAGTTGCTGGTCTGGTCCTGTTGCATCGCTCTCTTCCTCTTCCTCCTCTTCATGAGAGATGGCCGTGCCGTACCCAGCGCAGGAGATCGAGCGACGCACATCGTTCCGAGCAGGGAACTCGCTGGCTGCGTCTCCTGTAGTCGAACGCACAGGAAACGACCGGTTCTGTCGCTGCAGACGATGCGTCCGAGTTGAGTCCATGAGGGATAGCTCACTGAGCAGCAACTCAGCCTCTTGTGCATCCAACCCCAGGACACTTGTCTCCATTTCTCGTCTCTCATCTCTGTCAGCACAGTCCTTCGCCTCGTCACAAGCCTCCACATCAGTGTGAAGGCGTCCATTCGTGTGGCGCAGCTTGGGCGATCGTCTGGATGGTGACTGCGAACGTGTTCGCCGCACAGTCGGTGACTGGCGTCGACGAGGCCATGCGTTGCGAGGGGTCTCCTGCTCTACTTCCCGCAGCAGCAGCAGCGTGGACGTGAGAATAGACGTGTCGATTCCGAGTGGCGCAGTCTCTGTCCCCGTCGCAGCCGCAGGCGTGAGCGGAGGCGACGGAACGCGATGGATAGCAGCGTGCCCATCTGCGAGCGTCATAATGACCAACGATGACTTGGTGTTCGGCGGTCAGGTGAATGGAGAGCAAATTGCAAACTGGCTACCGGTTGCAGTGAAGTGGAGTCGGCTGAGGCGCGTGAGCTTTGTGACCGCGCTTCTCTCCCCCTCTTGCGTGGGCAGGAGGCCGACTTGAACTGGGAAGGGACTGCGAAGCTGTGCCTCCTCAGCAGCGAATGAGGCGAGTTGCAGTACTTACAATAACGGAGACCATGAGATGACCAGAGCCATGAGCCCAGGAGAAGGAACGCGAGAAGAAGGAGAGTTCTCCTGAGAACTGAAACGACCGACGGAAGGACTTCCATGGAAAAGGGGTGAAACGGCAGCGACCTTCCGTTCGATCCAACACCGTGACTATGCACAAGACAATGGCGTGGTGTTGTAGTGGGTGCTGCAATCGAAAACGGTGCAAAATACCGAAGCAGAATCCTTCCGAAGTCACGCGTGGCATGAGCGTTCGCTCCCCGGAATCTCGAACGCAGCCGTTTGATCGCTGTCTTCCCCTCGATGAGTTCTTCCTCGCGAGTGATCAATCGCCGCAGTGCATGCAGGCCGTTCTCGGTCACCTCCCTTATCTAGTCTACTTGTCCTGGGACGGCTGTACTGCGCGACTTCGAGCGGTGAACTCCATGCTGTTCTTGCTAATTCGTTCCCCTCCCTGGGATGGGTTTACGAGTACGTTCGGGTGAACCTTGAAGTTGATCCTTGATCGTCACCTCAAGGTGAGCCCCCCGACCCATCGCAACTCAAAAGTGGGCAGCAGCTCAAACAGCTCGCTTGCTGATTGGGCCCACGCAGCCAATCCGTGGTCTTCGATCTTAAAGCCGGACGTTGAAGATGCGCTGCGACTGCTCGCCACAGGATCCGAAACACGCACGAGCACGGCTGCAATGTCGACAAGCAGCCGCGAGCTTTGGTTGGGAGTTGCGCACAGCAGTCTCAATTTCAGTATCGTGTGATGAACACAATCGAGTTCGCCACTGCCGACGATCCAGGGTACAGTGCGTACGGGAAGGTTCGAACCGTCCAAATTGTGGCTTTCTGTGCATCATCAAACGCATCCTTTGAAGCGTAATTACAGTACAGCGGCATCCGCTGGGTGGGCGGAATTCTGCCATGTTCATCACTTCGCTTCAGCTGGCCAGCACACTCTCCTACAAAAGTCTTTTCAGTGCTGTCCCAAACCTCCACGACCTCAATGGCGACGACGTGCTGTCTCTCCAAGGAGACGATACACACGCAGAAACAACCCGTCGGTGTAGTGCCAGTGAACCCCGCGAGCAGGTAAACAAGCGCACCGCACCACATTTAGGAGACTGGTCTCGCTAGAATCAATTGTTTAGGAAATCTGCTTTGCACAGACGATCTACATCGCACTGCGGCACGCCAGACAGTCTCTGGTCTTCGCCTGGCGAGAAAGCGATGGTGCTGCAGAGACATGGTGTCGATCCGTTGCGTGAATCGAACAACGAGAGGTCGAATCGCCGTGAACCTTCCACAGATTCTCCCACGCTCCTCCCTTGTGGAGCCTCCACAGACCCAGCCCTCTTGGCTGCAATGACGCGGCGCCACTCCGTCCAGAAACGTCCTGCTGTAAGAAAGGAAGCCTCGTCCGCCCCACTATCTCCTCCAGAGCCCGACGTTGGTCACGCTGGCTTGCCCATCAGCGTGGGAGGGGATACCGAGTTATCGAAGAAGCCATCGATCTGCAGATTCTCTGGATGGACGATCGCTTGGCGTCGGATGCGAGGAAAACAAAATGCCCTCAGGCTCCCACGACACGGAGAACATCCGACTCCGAGTCGTCATAGACCGCCTTGGACCACGTGGCGGCGGGCCGTGAAGAGTGCGGGCGCAAACTGCGTGAGGGCGAATGCTCAACGTTCGTGTCCCGGGACCAAGAGCTCCAGTCACCTGTGCTACTTTTGCAATAACCATAGTGCTGTGTCTATTATCTGTATTAGTTTGATAAGAGCTGGTCGCTTTTCTCATCACACAGAAATCTCACCACGAGGATGGATCGCCGACTGACACGCGCTGCCGCCGCGCTCGCTCTACTGGCGGTGCTGGGCATCGCCACCACGCTATGGACACTAGCGAGTGGTCCTGCGACGTCTGGACATCTGCAGAGCGATCCTTCGACGTTTGACATCACGGAATCGGCTCTCTCCGCGGCGACCTCGGGCTGCGGTCTCTGCCAGCAAACAGGACTCTGCGACCACGCGTTCAGGGGCAGCCCCGGGCAGTTCTGCCTCACCCTGGTGTCTGGCCTTCCGTGTTGCTGCCCGCAGGACGCGCAGTGCGTGGTCTCCAACGCCTACAACTGCCGCTGCCGCCGGGTCTCGGGCAACGCACAGCCCCACTACTCGTCATCTACGACTACCACGACCACGACCAGCGGCATCAAGTCCATGGAGCTCTTCCCGCTCTTCGCAATGCTGTTGTGTGTGCTGTGCTGCGTGTGTGCGGCTCGGAATCGAGACCCACCGGAGGCTGCGTACCCCTACCAGGGCCAAGCAGCGTACCCACCGCCTCAGTACGGCGCGACCCAGAACACGCAGTCATCGTACTACCCATCGGCACCACCAGCCTCTCCATGCGGTGCTCCTGGTTACAATACGTACGCTCCGTACGCCACACCTGTGAGGATGGAGCCATTGCATGACAACAGTTCTGGTAATGCGTTCGCTGCTGGTGCGGTGGGTGCCGCTGCGGGACTCGCGACTGGACTGTTGGCCGGTTCCATGTTCGGCGGTGGACACAGTCGACCAGAGACGACGACTACGACGACTACGACGTCGTACTTCGGTGGAGACTCCGGGTACGAGTTCAGCGGAGACACAGGCGGTGGAGGCGGAGACGACGGTGGGGATTTTGGTGGAGATTCGTAGCGTACTGCAAAATCAATGGGTGGATCAAGACCCAGAGAACGAAGTCATGATTTACGTAAGAGTGAGTGCCCACAGCACAGACCGCTAGCATTGTTGGCTGTCTTTTGATGCGATAGTAGGAAAGATCCAGTTCGACTCCGCACATGCAGTATTCCCAATCGAGGGGGGGGGGGGGGGGGGGGGG
>JAADVE010000924.1:0-12093 GCA_023334595.1 Pythium utonaiense | reverse complement strand
TGTGGACGACAAACAGGTTGGTCGATTCCTCGCCAAGCAGCAGCGTCAAGAGCGTCAGCAGAAGGCAGACGAGCGCAACCTGTTGCGTAAGCGTAAGCGTATGCTTGCACTTGAGGACGACGCGCCTGGCTCTAGTCTGCTGGACGTGGCAAAGCGACGTAAGCAGCTCCAGGAAGAGCTCAAGCAGCTGCAGCGCACAGAAGAACAGAACAAGGACTACGTAGAGATGCTCGAGCGCGAAGGTGAAGCTGGCTTAGGCTCGGGAGGTACTCCACAGAAGGGAGAGGGTGTTCGTTGCACGCAGTGTGGTCAGGTTGGACATATGCGAACGAACCGTAGCTGCCCACTTTACATGGCCGATGGTGGTGGCGGCGTCACCGGAGATGGAAGGTCAAGTGGAAGTTCAGGCAAAGTGAAGTCGCGGAAGGGTGAGGATGGAGAGAAGATCACAGTAAATCTCGCCGAGCTGAGAGAAGGAGCTCGCAAGCATGAAGCCGAAAAGAAACGCCGACGCATTCAAGAGCAGAAGGATCAAGCCGAGCTGTACAAGCGTCCCTACATGAACGCTGTCGTGAAGCAGAGCCGGTCCCGAATGCCTGTGTCGCATCTCAATGAGAACCTTCGCGTGGTCATCGAGAAGTTGATGGACATGCCGGAGAGTGAGCTCTTCCGTTCACCAGTGGATGCGACTATGGTCAAGGACTACTACCAGATCATTAAGCAGCCAATGGATCTGAGTGCCATCAAGAAGAAGATCGACGACGTGCAGTACGATTCGATGCGCGACTTTATCAAAGACCTTGAGCTGATGGTGAACAACTCTAAGATCTACAACGGCGATCCAGCACGCTCGTTGATCACTGGCAACGCCGTGAAGATCCAAAAGCGTGCACAAGAGGAGCTCGCCACGCTCAACGCCGAAGGTGGGACACCGATGGCCGCCGACAGAAGCTAAAGAAACGAAGTCCAGTTGCACAGCATCAGTACACAAGAATCTATTCGCATACGGCTCGGAGGCTCTAGGCTACGCGTGACACGGTCGACTCTCTTATCGACAATGCACTCCAACAAATCCACCGTTGTACGTCTTGCTTATGTGCACTTGTTGAACCACTGACAGGAGATGACAGGCTCAGTCTCTACTGATCAGTAAAGCTAAAAATGAATCTTCGCGAGCAAGTCTGATCGTCTTCGGTTGTCCGCCGGTGCCATCTCTCTGCCCACGAACGCGCGCTGTCGCCTTCACCATGGAGCCGCGCGTGGAGAGACATGCGATGAATACCAAGCCGTCCATGTTCCAAGCAGGTAAGTTCTCACTCGTTCCACCTCAGCAACTACGTGCTGTTGCTAACTCGTCCGACGTGGTGGACGCACAACAGGACTCTCGAGCAAGTTCACCAAACGCCATGTTACCAACTTCCATGACACCACGCTGACGGCAGCGTCGGCTGCCAAGGCACGAGCCGAGCTCAAGGCTGAGCGTCAGGCCAACGCGATCGAGAAACAGCAGCAAAAGATCGAGAATGAGGTAGACAGAACACGGAACGATAGGGTCTGTGTGTGACAACTGATGTCACTCTCCATGTCGTAGATGAAGAAGATCGAAGCCATCACGGAGAAACTCCAGCGACAGCAACAGCGCGAAGCCAAGCGACTACGCAACCGTCTCGCGTACGCTGCATCGAGGATCCAAGCGGCTTTCAGAGCGCACGTAGCGTATGAGCGCCACAAACGGGCGACAGCAGCGACTGACATCCAGCGACAATGGCGAGGCAACAAGGATCGGCAGCTCGTACAGCGGATACTTGAACACCGAGAGGCCGAGGTTGCGAACGCGGCGGCCCATGTGATCACGCGGAGCTTCCGTCGACACGTGTGCCGACTCATCCTGCGGCACGAAGTTGCGTGGAGGACGTACGCCGCCGTGACGATACAATGTGCCGTCCGTCAGCACCAAGCACATCGTCGGTTGGTGTTGTTGAAGGCTACGCACGCTGAGAGGGAGCTTCGCAACCACGCTGCCGTGGTGATCCAGTCGCATACTCGTGGGTTCTTGACTCGACTCGTGTACATGGACGTGCTGTACTTGATCTGTCGCATTCAATCCGTCGCACGCGGCTTCCTTGTGCGCAAGAGGCTGCGGTGGCTGCTCTCACTCAACTTGAACGCAATTGTTTCTCTTCAAGCGCTTGCACGGGGTTTCATCACGCGACGGCGTCTTGAAAAGCTGGCTCCAGGCCCGTCAAGCGCTGGACAGACAAGACAGCCACCGGGATGTACACCCCACCGACGCCTGCCAAAGCCACGCGAGGTTGCCCTAGCCGAAGAAAGGTCAACACCAAAGAAACGTGCGAGTTTGGAGCTTCCACGAGACGGAATGCGAGCTGCACCATACGTGATCGCGACCATGGCGACCGTGCCGTCACCAGTTATGAGAAGCCCGGAGCGCGTGAAGCGATCGTACTGGCTTCCGTCGGGTGCAAACACTTCAGCAGCACCAAGTCGCCGTCGGCTGCCGCAGTTGCCAACGCCAAAGCGGAAGTTGTCAGTGTCGGAAGACTTGATTAACGAAACCTCAGAAGAGTTTGCAGGAATCACCCATCGAGTTGTCCAACTCCAGCGGATGGCACGAAGCAAATTGGGGAAACAACGTCCTCCACAGCGACTTGCACCTCTGGACCGATCTTCTGACAGCCACAGTGCTGGGCTGGCGCCTCTGACGGCGCAAGCTGAAGAGGAGAATGAGCGACGGGTGATGGAGGAGCGACGGATCCGAGAGGAGGCTCTCAAGCAAAAACTACAGGCCCGGAAAGCCCAGGAGAAGCGGCGGCAGGAGCTCGAGTTCGCGCAACGGATCGAGCAACAGGTACTTGGTGGTTTATGAGCTGGCTCGGCCGTGATGATTGCTTAGTGTGGTGGGATGTGTGGACTTGTAGAATGAAGCGGCTGAACGCAAGCAAATGGAGCGTGAGGAGAAGCGAACGCGGCTCTTGCTGAAGACGACGCAGCGAAAGCACCACGAGATCAAATTGAGGCGGCAGACGATGGAGCAACAGCGAGAGGAGCGTGAGCGAATGGATATGATGCGCGAAGAGAGGCTGATGAGGCTGCACATCAAGAAGATCAATCGTACCCTCGCTGCACAAAGTGAACACAGCAGAAAGAAGGCGGGAGCACACGAGCCAGTGGTGGACGAAGATGACTCGGATCCTGAGAGCGACTACGAGCCTCCACGGCAAGATGAGCGGGAAGAAGCCACCAAGAAAGCTATGCGCATGCATGCTATTGAGCAGGCGGCGCATCTACAACGTATCCACAAAGTCAATCACGTTCACTCTGTTCCCATCCCAGCGAAACGGTTCAAGCCACGCAACAAACCCAATGGCTCCACCTTCAAGAAGACTCAAGAGCTCCGAGCTGTGTACGGCGGGAGCACTTCCGTCCTGCATGGTAACCAAACGAACCAGGCGAATGATACGAAGACGAGGAGAGACACCCAAGAGCTCTATGCACAATACGCTGCGTGGAACTTCCACACGGACGAATTCGAGATGCGAGCGGAGCTGGTGGAAGATGAAGCTGAATTTGATTACGGTAACGACTTCGACGAAGTCGTGGACGAGGCCAAGCTCACGAGACTGCTCTGTTAGTGAATGGAAAAAAAAGACTCGTGAGGTCGGTGGCTAAGCCGTGGCATCGACGCGGCGGTAGAAGTAGAGGTAGCCAGCACCGAGCGGCGGCTCCTCTGACAATGCGACCTTGTCGTCGTTGAAGATCACCCATCGGCCGTTCTTCTTGATGTGGCAAACGTAGTGACCCGAGCTTGTATTGCGACCAATGTGGCTAATAAAGCCAACCAACTCATACTGACCGACGTTGTTGTCCAACTTCTGTTGTGGGCCCCCAGTACTTGCAGCGCTCGCCGCGGAGCCCGCCTTCCAGGACGCAACCTCCGCGTCAAGTTGGTCCATGTGGTTGAACAGCCAGTCGGCTGCACGTTCTGGATTCTTCCCGGTCTGGCTGAGCGCGCACTTAGCCTGGTCCTCCGAAAAGCCCATACTCGTCAGGGCGGAAACGTGCTCCACATCAAACTCCGATCCCGCGGCTGGTTTATCGTTAGAGGTGGCTGGATTTGCTGGAGGCTCGTTGAAGTCTGGGTCTTCCATGTGGCTGAAGATCCATTCCATCGCGGCTTCTGGGGTTCCATTGCCCGTCGCAATCGCAGCACGCTTGCAGCCGTTCTCTGAGAAACCCATAGACACAAGCTGGACCACAAGTGCTTCGTCCGGCGTCACAGCAGCCGAAGAAGTAGCAGTGGCGGACGAGCTGCTTGCCTGTACAGGGTCTTCTGGAAGTAGCTCTTCACCAGGTCTCACACCGCTTGAAAGGTAGCGAGTCAGGTCGAGCTTCTCGGGCACATCGACTACAACATCGAGTTTCTTGGGTGTCCAGTCGTCGGCCACGTAGAACCGACGCATCTGAACGGAAAGATAGCGAGGAAATGTCTTGAAACGGATCGTCTTCTGTGCGAGTCCCTTCTTGCCCGTAGCAGATGACAAGAAGTCCTCAATCAACTCAGGGGCGAAAGTCTTTTCGAGACAAGCCTGGAACGGCACGATAGGAACGACCTTCTCGTCCACAGCCTTGGTCTCGCCGTCGTCGATACGCTGGCGCTTCTGTTCGAGCGCCTGGTACTCCTGGACTTCCGTTGCGTTGGTTGCTGCCTCCACTGGGATCTGGAGATGCAGCATCAAGTCTTCTCGTGGAACGTACTTCACTTTGCTCGAGCCAAGGCACTCGACACGATCTTCGTACGCAAACTGAAAGAGCGCACTTGTTGGGAACTGAGCTTTTGCGTGGTCCGCATCCGGACCAAGCAGGGGACCAATACGGTTCGCGGAGACACGCTCGCTTCGGTTCATGTAGTCCAGCAAGTACTGGAAATACTCAACGGCATCCTGCTGCTGGCCAGTCGAGAAGTCTGCGTGGCCCTTACCAACGAGGCTACGGAACGTGATCGGACGCAAGCGGATCGCCTTGATCTCGGCTTCCTCCTCGTCTTCTTCTTTGCTATCCTCCGCCACCTCGCGTTTGTAAGTGTCGGTCAAAATACCACGCGCGAGCTTCGCAAACTGGGTTGGGAAGTCATCTGCCGGCGAGTCGCGGTCACACGTGCTGAAGATGGTCTCGCGTGCCTCCAAGTAGCGGCGTTGGACTTCTGGCAGAGACAGCAGCACGTGAAGCACAGAGTTCATGTAGCAGCTATTGCCCAGGTTCGTGAACCCAATGTGGCCGGCGCCGCTCACCGCGACCAGCTTTTTGCCAGACTCGGTGATCGCGTCAAACTCGTAGTTCTTGTTGAGTCCGACCTGCAGCTCGTCCATCGTCTTGTCCGTCTTCTTGAGGTTGTTGATGTTGATACCAAAGTGCGCGAGGTGCTGCTTCAGGTGCTTGTCCGTGACCATGTCGTCCTCGTCCGGCGCGTAGCTGTACACATCGCCGCCCTCTGCCGTAATCGTGCCAAGCTTCACCGCGAGCGGGTACAAGCTGCCCGTGGCCTCGTAGTGGCGCAACGCCTCGCCGCAACCACCCGTGCCGTCCCAGTTGCGACGCCCACAGCCGATGAACCCGTCCGAGAGATTCAGCCACAGGTTCTCCGTCTTGTCGCAGTCTGGCGCCATACACTTCCAGCTCGCCGGGTTCGACGAGATCTTTGGAGGGCTTGGAATCTGGACCAAATGGTCCGCGTACTTGGTCTCGCGGCGCTCTTCCTGCCACGTCGCGACCTCCTCCGTGACCGTGTTTCCTGCGTGGTTCAGCAGCGCCTGCACGGCGTCCGTGATGCGCTGTGGGATGCGGTCGTCGTCCAGCGGGAGCCGCAATAGCTCTCCACCGGACGCCTCAAACACCACGAGCTCGTCCTTCTTCACGACGTCGTACTTGGCCTCCGAATTGACTGCGAAGCCGCCTTCGCCGCCAATCGCGAGCTTCGTGGGCGCTGCGTTCGCTGCATCCGTCGCTGGCTTCTTCACCTTCGTGTGGCGCTGGTGGAGATACGCAGTCACGTGCGTCGAGCGGAAGCGGTCGAGGTCCACGTACGGCTTGCCGAACGACTGCAAGCTGGTCAGGTTCGTGAAGATTCCGTCCGGGGAAAATGGCGTGTCGAAGGAGAAGACGCACTCGTCGCGATACACGCGATCCGAGGCCTTGGCGATGCGCACGAGCGGCGCGATCTCCTGCAGAATCGTCGTCATATTCGTCCCAATTCCACGCGCTCACAACTGCGTAGCTCCCGATCTTTCGGTTTCTTCTTCGTCTCCCTTCAAGCGGGCGTTAAGTACGCATTCACCACCTGATGCGTACCTAATGATCGAGGGGTTGCTACGCAAAGTTCGCATCGTTAAACGCACTTAAGGAGAGTACCCCAAGCGTGGTACAGTGAGTCAGTCTGTCCAGTGGGTGGGTAGGAAAGAGCGTGCCTACTGAGGACGAGAAGCTCCATTGGGCATCAATCACCACGACACTCGCACACGCGCCGACCACTTGCGCTGCTGCGTGACGGACTGGCTGCATTTCTCTCGAGCTTCTCTCTCTACACATCGAGCAAAATGGTGAAGAAGCGCACATTGTCGCCGCTGCCGATCTTCGACCAGGTCGCGCTGCCGGCGTTTCTGCGTGAGCACAACTTCAAGGAAGTGCACGCGCTCACGATCTGGCGCCACCTCGCGCAGCACCCGAACGACTCGTTCCGCCAGATCAAGGACGTGCCGCTGCGTCTGCTGCAGCTACTGGAGGAGAAGTTTGTGCACTTTTCGATCTCCAAGGTCACGGAGCAGCGCTCGAGCGATGGCACCGTGAAGCTGCTGCTGCGGCTGCAGGACGGCCACGAGATCGAGGCCGTGATCATGAAGCACACGGGTCGCAACACGCTGTGTGTGTCCTCGCAGGTCGGCTGCCAGATGGGCTGCACGTTCTGCGCGACGGGTACCATGGGCATCATCGCCGACCTGATGAGCGGTGAGATCCTCGAGCAGCTCGCGTACGCGAACCAGGTCGCGCCCATCCGCAACGTCGTGTTCATGGGCATGGGTGAGCCGCTGAACAACTACGACGCTGTGCTGGCTGCGATCAAGGCCATGACCAGCGTCTTCGGTCTGGCGCCCAAGCACATCACGCTGTCGACGGTCGGTGTGATCCACCGTATCCGCCAGCTCACGAAGGATGCGCCACTGGTGCGTCTGGCGTTGTCACTCCACGCGCCAAGCCAGGAGCTGCGCTCGGAGATCGTGCCGACGTCCAAGGCGTACCCACTCGACAAGCTCATGGAGGCGATCGACGAACACCTCGCTATCAAGTGCGTCCACAGCTATTCTTCTCGCCTCTGTAGAGTATGTTTGTTGATTCTAACGACTCTGGCTTCTTGCACTTTCACAGGAAGGACCGCTTGGTCATGGTCGAATACTGCATGCTTGAAGGTGTCAACGACGCTATCGAGACGGCGCACACGCTCGGCAAGCTGCTCCAGGGTCGCTCGGTGCACGTGAACCTCATCCCGTACAACACGACGGAGGTCGGTGCGCAGTTCCGTAGCCCATCGCCTGAACAGATCCGCGCGTTCCACGCTGTGCTGCGTGAGCCGTACAACCTCAAGGTGACGATCCGTGAGAACCACGGCAACGACATTGACGGTGCCTGTGGCCAACTCGCATTGAAGAACAAGCAGGCGAATGAAGGCCAGAACAACAAGGACATTGAGGATCTGGGACGAAAGACCCGCTCGACGAAGGCTCCAGTGTCGCCGAAGAAGACTGCCACGCCTGAGGAGGACGCCGCCAGCGCGCCGCAGACCCAGTCGCTTCTCAACACGGTGAACGACTTCATCGACCGCCACCAGCAGGTCATCGGGTACAGCCTGCTGTGTGCCTCTGCCGTCTTCCTGGGCCTTGGCTTCTCGCGACGAGCTCGAAAGTAGAAACGGCCTGCAGTGGATATTGATTATAGGACATAATAGGAACACGATAGAAGAGATCTCCTTGCATGACTCGGCGAGCGGCCAATCAGCATCCAGGTTGAGGTATCTTTTGACGTGGCCATCTCTGTTGAAGAGCCCTTGACCCGGCAGCGCCAAGGAACAACAGTAGGTTTTCTTGACGTTTCTTGTATTTCGTGGAGACACAGTAAACGCCACTGACCGTGCTGTTGTGGGTCATCCGAAAACTACTACAAAGTGCCGTCGCTTACTACGCATGAGGTGGTTCGTGGTGGCCGATCGGCTTAGTCGAGGCCAGCAACGTTCTCCAAGACGAACACAAGAAGGATGGAGAGCGGATAGAGCAGGAAGATGATAGCCGCGTCCTTGAGTCGCTGGGTCTTCTTCAAGGCGAAGTATCCCATTGAGAACTCCACGAAGAGGATCGCGATCGTCTCAGCCGAGAACTGCCACACGAGGCCGCCCTTGAAGTAGAGCAGCGCCGCGAAGATACCGAGACAGAAGGTGTTGTTCATGCACGCAGCACCCAGCAGGGCCGAGATCGAGATCGAAATAGTCTTCGAGGTCTTCTTGGAGGCGTAGTTGTAGGCCGCGATGAGCTCGCTCGCGTTCGAGGCCAGAGGCGCGACGACGAACGAGACGTAGAAGGCTGGGATGCCCGTGCGAGCACCAACTTCCGAGAGCACATCGACCATCGGGTCCGAGAAGATCAACACAAGTGCCGTACCAATGAACATGAGGTACGCCGCGCGCTGCTTGATCTTGCGCTGCTGCTCCTGGATGGACAGGTGCGCCAGATCCTCCGGGATCTCTTCATCCTCTTCCTCCTCTTCTTCCTCAACATGAGCACGCGACAAGTCCGTCTTGGTCGACGCAACGTACACGCTCTTGAGCTCCAGTGTGCGGCCGTCCTGTTCAGCCTCGTACTTGGCGACCAGGTACTTGAGCGTGGCCTCCACGAGCTCGTGGAACTCGATGAAACCGCTCTTGTCCTTGTCAAACTCCATGAACCAACGGTCAATGTCCTCACGCGTGATGAGCTCGCCCATGTCCTTGCAGAACAACTGGAGCTCGTCAATATCCATGCGGCGGTCGTTGTTCTTGTCATAGATGTGGAAGAACGGCTTGATGAGCTGCTCCACACGCTTGTGCAGCGCGCGTGGGTTCAGCGACGAGCTGGCGTCCGGGGCCTGCTTGCGCATGAACGCAAGCTCCTCCGCGAGCACACCCGAGAGGCTGACCTCGCCGTTGCGGATGGCCGCAATGCGGACCTCCTCAATCACATCGTCAGCGACGGCCGACGAGCGCTTGCCATTCCAGTACAGGTAGCCGACAAACGCCGCCATGCAGACCAGGAAGGCGACGAAGGCGAATGGACGTTCGCCCTTAGCGACAGCATCGTGGTCCGCCGCAGCGTCCTTGGCAGCCGTACCGGTGTACTGGAACGCAGGCAGCTGGAGGATCAAGTAGATCAGACTCGTGGCGATCATGGTCTTGGCGTTCGAGCGAATCTCGTCGAAGAGCACGACGCCAGTGCGGAAGAGACTCGCGTTGCCTGGCGGTGAGAGCTTAGACCAGCCCTCCGGCGCTCCCTTTGGTCGCACGTAGCTGCCGTTTCCACGCTCATCAATGTTCACACGGCCAGCGAACACGCTGAGTGCCCACGGAATAGTGAGCAACATGATGGTGGAGCCGGCGAGCGCACCCACACCGACCGAGACCTGCTCCTGCGCGTCTGGGCCCATGCCCGAGAAGAGCACAATGGCGCCATCGGGCACAGCGCCCAGCACGGGCAGCACGATGCTACCGACGATACCGGCCATGGCTGTAGATTCACAGCACAAGCAAACGCAGTCAGTACGAGGATCCCATATGAGCTAATCGAGAATGAGGAGAGAGACGTACAAGGCACGAGGAGCAGCAGCTCACTGCCGTCCGAGATCATGTTGCTGGCGTTGAACAGCACGTAGCCGTACACGGCGCCCAGGAACAGCACCTGCGCCAGGCCGGCGCCACCCGGAGGCAGGTCCTTCGGGTCGATGAAGAAGCTCGACATGAGTCACTCGGTCGCTTGTTGACTGTGGTCGCGGGGAACTTGAGCAATGGAGCTGCTCGTGTGGCTTGTGATCTCTGGATCTGTGGATCTCTGGACGCTGGATGGTCGATCCGGTGGATGGATCTGCGTGGCTTGGTTCTGTGCGATGGGTTCGCAGTGAAGGAAGGAAAAGAAGAGAGGGAACAGCGAAGGGGAGGCGACAGTTGGGAGGGATGACGCGAAGATTCATCCAACAGATCAGTTGGAACAAGAGAGGGGCGACGCCTCGTGAGTTGAAGAGCTTGTCGAGTGACTGGATCGTGAATCATCCGGATACGCAAGCGTTGGTATACTGTACACACGCAGCTGTGACGAGTCGAGTGATTATGTCGAAGCAACACGGGAACATCGCCCGGCTGCACGGGTGGTTCCGGTAGGAACCGTTTTTGACGTATGAAATGCGAATTCTACGGAACGAAATTGCGTTCCACCAAAGCGCGAAGTCTGCAACACAGAACTGGTGGGCATAGTGTGCTGCACTTTGTATCCGGGGGAACCCACAAAGGAGTTGCGGTTCTGGTGGGAACCAATACACGGGAAACTTCAACCTTTTTGGACTGGTCTGAACTGGCCTTTTTTGGCCCAGACTCTGTGTTGGAGCTCTTCACAATCCGCAGGAGGTATACGCAGTATACGTGGTATACGCATCAGTTCGAAACTTGATGACGCTGAGGGCACTGCATGATGCCTGCGCGCGTCGATGATGACGCGTTGCGTGCGTCCAGCACCACGCGTGTCTCCGCCGTGCACGCGGCTGCATGAGCATGCCAAGCCAACCGTTGTTGGTAATCTGCATCAGTGGATCAGTGTGAATGGAGTGGCGAGACCTGTGGTCATCAGCGCCGTTACCAATGCACGAGTCACTTGAGGCGCCGTTTCAATCGGACGGCATTGGCGAGCCATCTCTTGTCTACGGTACGAATAGAGAATCTCACTTACGGTATCTTGTCGCGAGTCTGTTCATGCGAGGGAGGATCGATCAGAGACGAGTCGAAAGTGTAGCCATTCCTATTTGCAGGGCTCTCCTCTCGTGGGCAGCTCACGACAGCTTCCACTGGAAGATCGTTCGGTCGTTCCCGCCAACGGAGATGAGATACTTGTCGTCGTAGCTGAATCGCACATTCGCCACGTGGGAAGAGTGGCCGCGAGCTTCCTTGTACTTGGCGCCCTTCATCGTGCACGGGTACCGAAAGATCTTGACCTTGGAAGAATCATCGCCTGTCGCGAGCACGGTCTTGGAAGACGACGCGCAGACCGAGTTGATGTCGGTGCCGTCCGCACACTCAGGCCATATTCCCTGTACAGGCCAGCCCAAAGTGCACGTCCAGGTGCTCCACGCTGTGTCCTTGAGCGAGGACGCCGATCGTATCTGCTCACTGGAAGAGGTATCGCAGAAGAGCAGCTCATACGCACCGCAGTTGGACTGCATGAACTTGCTGTCTTTGGAGAAGTCGAAGTGTGTGATGTAGCTGTTGTGCTTTGCAAACGGCTTACGCTTCTTGAAGTTGCCACTACTGTTTGCGTACAGATGAACAGCGTTATCGTGCGAGCCCACACCCACCAGCGATCCACAGGGCGAGAACTTGATGTCACTGATCCATTCCTTGGCTGGACGGTCCTCAAACAACAACTTGCCATCCAGCGCACTAAGTACAGCAAAGGCTCCCTCCTTGGAAGCTGGACCTCCAGCAGGTTTACCATTCTTGCGACGCACACCATTGTCCCCGCCAAACCCCACCGCGATCATCGAGGCATCTGGTGAGTAAGCACAAGCGCGAGACTTGGTCACCAGCTTCGTTGTGGCAATCGATCGTTTCGCGTCCATATCCCACGTGCGCAGTGTTCCATCGTCCCCTGATGTAGTGAACTGTCGCTCAGAAGGATGCACTGCAAGGCCCCATAGCTCAAGTGTAAAGTGGCCGGAGAAGATTGGCTTGCCGCCGAGGATCGCGCCGTTCGACATGTCCACTTCCAGGATATCGCTCGAGCAAGTGCCGACCAGAAGACG
>JAADVE010000923.1:0-12110 GCA_023334595.1 Pythium utonaiense | reverse complement strand
TCATCGCTCGACACGCAAGCGCTCGAATCTCCACTCGAAGTGGACCGCGCACAGGCAGTCAGCTCAGCGGGACAACGCGTTAGTATAGGAGTTTGTATTGCGTGCCTTCTCTACAGTAACTGCGGCATGCGGCCGAGTCTAAATTGAGAGGACTCTGCTTTTTTTGCATCGAACCCCACTATTCTGGATCCCGCAGGCCTTGCTGCCCACGGCCACCTGGTGAGAACCACTTGCCTCTTAGATGGTAAAATCCAAACTGAGTCTCTTATCCAATCGATTAGCAGAACGCCTACCGCGCTCATGGAGCCGCCCTTGACTCCCTTGGGGACGTCTTCGAACAGCACGGCGGCCGGCTCCCACGAAGCTTCGTCTGGGTCAAGGCCAAGCCACTCTACGAGAATCTCGTACGACTGCGTGGTGTTGCCGAGGCGGCGCTTGAGCAGCTGCTTGACGAGGTGGCCACCGTCAGCGTGGATTGCCTGTGCTTCCATTGCCGACGTGACGTTCCGTTGCCTATCGCAGTAGAATCTGATACGTGAGGCGTGGTACGTGCTCGTATTGAACGGCGCGACCAAGTCCTGCACCTCGTAGATGTGGTCCGTGACTGCAGTGACGACTCGCTTGGGACCACGCCACGTGACGGCCAGCTTGTTCGCGCGTGCAGCAACCTGGGCGACCAGCACAAAGTCACCGACTATGAAGTTCGCGGTCTCAACACCCTTTTTCTTCGCTTGACGGGCTCGGACCTGCTCAAGCTTCCGCTCAGCCTCTGCTGAAAGCTTTCGGTGCATACTCTCCAACGCTTCGTGGACTGTAAGTAGATGCTCGCGCTGCGAAGCGACGATGGACTCGATGTCGGTCGCGACGCCGGTCTTTGGGCGGATGATCGTGGTCACCAGCGTTGCAGTCGGAAGTGCTGTGAACGCGGTGAGTGGCGCGACGCCACCGAGACGATCGGACGGCATACTGTTCAGAGCCGCCTGTACTGAAGGAAGCACCGCAGCCCATTCAGACTGTGACATTTTCCGTTCACTCAAAAGTGACTTCAGGCACTTGGTCAGCTCCCTATTCACGACTTCCACAGTCCCATTCGCCCATGGACAGTAGGCAGTGGTGAGATGCGCTGAGAAGCTTTCGCAGCTTGTTGATCGTGTCGTTCTTGAAGTGAGTGCCTCGATCCGATACCCACTGGGTGCACACTCCGAACCGCTTGAACCACGAAAGAAGCGCGTCTGCCGTGGCTACTGGACACGATACGAGCTCCACAAACCCGGACATGTCGTCCTTGATGACAAGGACGTACTTCTCGCCGCCTTTACTCTCGGGAAGCGACAGATAGTCGAAATGAAGCAGCTCTCTGTCGCTTCCCGAGAGTAAAGGCGGCGAAATTAAGCAGCTTATTGGGCTTTGTCGCGTGGAGTGCGGGACCAAACGGTCGTGGTGCCGTCCACGGTCATGCAGTGAAGGCAGCTCTTGACGAACGAACCCACATCCTCTTCCATGGTGCGCCACGCGAACACCGACTTGAGCGCCTTGAACGTTGCCGTTTGGCCGCGGTGGCCGCTCGAACCGACATGTGCAATGATGCACATGCGCTGTTGGGGATCCACACAGTGCCACCACCGTCGACGTAGATCTGTCGGCTATCATCCAGTCGACACTCAGGCAGCGGGTCCGTCGGTGCACGCGCTGCAATTGCCTGCTGCTGGATCTGGTGGTCTTTTTCGTGCGTGGGCCACACAAAATCACTCGAATGAAGCGGCGAGATCTGCTCGAGCAGTGTGACTGCGTGGACGCGGACTGCACGTGGCGGCTCCGCTCCCCATCGAGACAAAAGGTCTCCCCACACGTTATCATCATCGAGCACGTGTTCGATCTCGTACCGGAATATCGCCAACGTTGACGCCCACCTCTGGAGCTTGTCGGCCTGGAACCGTGTGATGTTTGGGTTCACGGACTCAGGGGCAAAGATGTACTGGAGGTTGGGGTGATCTGTGAAGACTTTGAACCCGTTAGGGCGCAGTAGCAGATACGAAAGGCGCTTACACGTCTCCACGATGGCGAAGGCTTCTTTTTCGATGATGGCCCAACGTGCACTGGCGTTCTTGAAGCTTCCACTGAGGAAAGCGAGAGCCTCATGGTCTTGTTCTTCTAACGGCTTGTTGACGCTGTCTGACGAGATCGTCACAGCGGCGCCCCTGTGATCCTGACTGGCGTCTGTGAACACGCAGACCACTTTCTCTTGCTTCAGGTGGGACAGGGGGGTCATACGGAGCAGCGTCGACTTGATAGAACGAAGGTCGTCTCTGTGGCCGTCGTTCCAGCCAACTGAGACGAACGGGACTCTATGTAGCTTGACCTTCTTGCGACTGTTCACTCGCTTGGCCGCCTCGTCGACCACTGCTGCCAGTCGCGTGGTCAGCGACGCGTACTCGGGGATACTCTGCCGCATCCACCCGACCACACACAGGAACTGCTGTAGGTCGCCAGCAGTCTGCGGCTCAGCCATTTCACACAGACCCTCGACACGGGCTGGCGAGTGGCTTACGCCTTGAGCAGAGATGACTTTGCCACACCATTTAGCTTGCTGTGTGAACTGGCACTTCTTCGCGTGCAGCTTCAGACCAAATTTCTTGCACCGCATGAGGAACTCCTCGAGGATATCGAGTAGCTTGTCTGGGATCTTGGCGAAGCCGAGAACATCATCCAGCTACGCGAGAACCTCTTTGTAGACAAAATCGCCACACACGAGCTCCATGGTCTGCTGGTAGTGCGGTGCCGCGTCGCTCGACCCCATCGGAACTCTCAATGACGTGATGATGCCGGTCTTCGAGATGATGCTGAATTCTTCACGCGATCACTCGTGGAGACCAAGCTGATCAAAGCAGCGGATGACGTCGCCTTGGAAGTAGCAGCAGCTGCCTTCTACCTTGGCCAGTTCGGCCTCGAGATCAGGCATCGGCCACGTCAGTGGCTCAGTCAAAGCATTGACACCACGGTCGTCGACGGTCATCCGGAAATGTCCATCCTTCTTTGGAACAACCCTTGGCGCTGCCGCCCAGCGGCTGTCAGGATTCATCACCGCTGGACCCGAATCTAGCAGAAGCTGCACATGATCTTCGAGGAACTTCTCATGGAGCGGCGGGTAGCGACGGAACTTTGTCATGACTGGACTTGTCTTGAGTCGAACCCGGAGTGGAGGCGCCTTGACTGGCGGATCATCGAACAACTCCAGCCTGAAGGTATCGACAAACCTCAAGAGAATATCCCACAGCCTCTGAGAGAGCCGAGACGGAAGGCCATTGTCGATGGCGTCACTGTGCGCCAGGCGCAGAGCCTCCGTCACTGCCTCCGCTGTACTGCGACGCGACACCTCAACACTCGCGGCACGGTTAAACTCGTCTTCATCCTCTGATGGATCGCTGTCCAGGGCTTCAGCCGCCAGCTTCTGTAGCTGGATCAACGGCGTCTCGTCTTGGACTGCCTCTGGACCATCACCACCGACCTGCCACTCAACCTTTTGGCCTCGAGCACTGGCTAGCAGAGCGTCTGTCGAATAGCCGAGTTTAGCCATGACTGGTCGGCACAATGATGACCGACTTGGAATTGTCACCCTCGTGGACCCAGCACTCCAGGCCACGTAGCACGAGTGGACCAGCGCTTGTCACCAACTTGACCTCAGGGAATCTTGCAACACGTGTGACTGAGATGCGGCAATCACCAATTGGCAACAGGGTGCGAGCCTCTTTCATTGTCACGACGGCCACATCAACGCCACAGAGCTGCAGGTCGCTGATGACGCGGGCACTCACAAGCGACTCGTCGGCACCCGTGTTCAGCAGGGCGTCGATAGCGATACCCTTGCCCAGAAGCGCACGCACAGTGCTCTGCTCAGACGTTCTACCTGAAGATAACTCTGTCAGTCGGCTGACTTTCGCGGGTGGGCGTGCCTTGCTGGCTCTGTATTCTGCGATCAGGCGCGTCGCCTCGCCTGTACCGGGCAATTGCGCACAGTGTGGCCGCCTTGCTTACACTTCAGACACGGCGGACCCGATGCGGGGGCTGGCGTTGCTGGTGGTGGCACCGATGATGGGCTCTTGGTGCCTGGGCCACCGCCGCGACCGTTCGGCGGCTGCGGCGTGTGGGACTGGCCCCAATGCACTCGTCCACCACCGTGTAGTCTTGGCTCCTTGGAGTACTTGATTCACTCCTCCTGGGTCACGTCGTTAAAGTCCCTCTCGAACTCGTAGCGACAGATCATCCTCCCCGCCCTCTCCCCAATGCACGCTGAGACCGGCCACACAAAAGGACGACAGCGTGATGTAAGTGCTGAGGACGCGGTAGTATTTCTCGTAAGCCCGCATGAAGACGCGGCGGTCCTGCATCGTGCTGCCCGAGTACTTCGGCGCGGTTGGCAGGGTTGGCGCGTTGGTGATCTTCAATTGCGAGTCTTCATCTTGGAACGGCGAGGCCGTCGCCATCGTGGCGTCGTCGACCACCGCGGGCGTCCCAGGGTCTTGCAGTGGCGAGGTAAATGGACCTCCCCAGTGACGCATGCCCGACCTCGCGAAGCGATCCGGCGAGCGCGTCGATGGCGGCAACGGTGGAAGCGGCGCGCCCATCACGTCGATGAGGAGGTCTTCGCGCTGGCCTTCCTCGTCGCCTCGCGTCGGTCCCGACTCGGCGGCCGACATCTTGAGCTGGATTTCGTCCTTTGACGAAAAGTTAACTTTATTCTGGATCCCGCAGGCCTTGCTACCCACGGCCACCTGGTGAGAACCACTTGCCTCTTAGATGGTAAAATTCAAACTGAGTCTCTTATCCAATCGATTAGCAGAACGCCTACCGCGCTCATGAAGCCGCCCTTGACTCAGGCGCCCATGCTCCCATGAGAGCCCGCTCATGACTCAGTGACCTAACCCATGCAAATCAAACTCAGTGAACCCACGGTCGGCTTTCCGAGCCACGAGCCGCTGGGTACGTCAGGCTGAGTTCTTGAAGTCGAAACACGCCAGACTGATCCAGCTGGGTTCAGAGCAGCTGCTCCACACCCAGCTGCGATTCAGATCACCCACAAGCCCAAGGTCTAACTGCACGCTCCATCCGTGGTCGCGAGAAGGCTCGACAGGCGCGATCTCAAGCACTCTCACGACCATGCGGTACTCATCCATGAGACTCCCAAATATCACAATCTGATGGGTCTCGTCGAGCGCAGCTGACTTGATGACCAGCTCCTGGAACTAATTCGTGTGGTCCGAGAAGCGAGTGCCGGGCTGCATCTTGAAGTTGTGGAGCTTCTTCATGATGAGGATCTTGTTCTTCAGCGTGTTCTGGTTGCGTCGCCCCTCGAGCAGCGTCGACGCCTGAGTTGGCGGACACCGCGCCACGGATGCAGACCTGGAAGGTAACGTCGTCTTCTGCGGTGATGATGCTGAGGTCTCACATGTCGTCTTTCTTCCACTTCGCAGTCGTCCGGTCGGTGAGGAATGAGTTCCTTGCAGGCGAGCTGCATACAAGTCGCGAACTCCCAATGGAAGTGATTGTCTTCGCGCAACTTGCTGTCCATCGTACTTGGGCTCATAACTTGTTAAGGTGAAGGGTGTTGGATCTTGATCTTGGTAAGTTTGAGAATGAATTCATTGACCATGGCAACCAGGTCTAGGTCCCCTCACTCAGGAGTACGTATAGCTTGCTCTATCCTACTTCTGGGTCACACGTCGCCAGTCTGCGGCGAGACACCATCCATCCCGTCACAAGTCGCATACTTGGGATCGGTTCGGATGGAGCCGCTGTACCTCCAACAATACTGTTCCTCGGACCGCCCCAGAAAGACACTCATGCCCAACTTGGCCAGAGTCCTTTGGTCCAGTCACCTGCGGTTCACTCGAACCGGGGCAGACCGACTGTGTCCATCACACGTCACATGCGTTTCCGTTTGGTCCGACCTCAGCACCTGTCACAGATCCGCTGACGTCTCACGTCGCAGATATCTGCTCCAGTGCATGCGCCACCTCAAAAAGAAGAGGAGAGTCCGCTGAGGCAGCAGTTAAGCACGCAATCAAGCGAACCCCGTCGACCAAGTTCACCAAGCGCATGGCAGAAGTTCAGGTTTGTTCGAGCAATTGGTGGTTCATTTGGCGGTATAAGATAAAGGGACTTCGGTCTCTGTATCCGACGAGGTTACAAGTGATGATGGAGAAGAAGAAGACGACTCAATCTTTTTCTTTCTCTGGTGATGAGAATGAAGAGAACGATGACATGACAAAGGAATAATCGTCTTACATCCAACACCAGTGTTGTTTTCAACACCAGCGACACCAGCAACAACGGCACCACAAGTAGCAACGGCTTGTTGATCGACAATCAGCCCACGATACACCGAATCAAGCGAGACAGCAGCGTATGGGCTCAGGAGGCAGTGGACATTCGCTTTCATGCCCTCAAGGACGCGTGTAAGACGGGCGCCATTGCATTCGAGTACGTACCCACGCACGAGAATCCAGCTGACTTGATGAGCGAGGCGCTCAACCGGCACGAACTCCTCGATAAGCGTGGCCTCTGTGGCTTGGGCTCGTGTCTGGATCACAACCTGAGAGTCGCTGCTTGTGGGTGGGGTGTTGAAAATGACGCCAGCATTGGTTCAAGCAGCACCTCCTCATATAGTAAGGGTTCAGGACGGGGATGCGTTGGTGAGTATTGGACTCGAAGATGGGCCGTATCGTCTGACACAGTGCACAGCTGCGTTTGTTCCGCTGATGACGCGGACCCGCTGAGATGTCAGTGAATCTGCAGAAGCTGGGGCCGTTCCAATGTAGCTCATCTAGAAAGGAAAAGCACAACGCCTCAGCAATTGGCTTCCACTAGACCCGTTGGTTGTGATTTTCATATTCCTTGGTGAAATTGAAGTCTTCTTGGTCCGAGAAGTCAGCCATCTCGGCGGTTGGATATTGGCTGGCTGGAGCAATGCATCTCCCAAACCATTTGCACTCTCTGACAGAAGGTTCCAATGAGTCGATCACGCTGGGCGAGGTACGGGCGGCCCTCATGGCTCCATGCCTTGCCGCTGTGTGGAGGCAACTTCGGAATTTCTCAGCAACCACGCAAGTAACAGACCAGCAACCGAAGTATCTAGACTGGCTCACTTGCAACTCACCCATCAGAACCCTGAAGACCAGTCTTATCGACCAATCACAGGTCGAATGAGTTCCTCGTCACACGGCCCCATCACTGGTGGCGGCCGTGGCGACCAAAATGGGGATGGCGGCGACGCCTCTCCGGCCTCTGGAGGAGACATATCGGTGACACCCATCACCACGGCTGTCACCACAGACGCCAACAGCGACGCGAATCAGAATGAGACCCGACACGACGACGGTTTCACAACTCAGCGGTCCAAAAAATCGAAGAAATTAGAAAGAGAAAAGCAGCAGCGACAGGGTGAGACCGACACGACGACGGAGATGAGGTCGAGCGCACCGACTGGAGGCAAAACGGCGGCGTCCGCGAAGACGTCACCTCAGCGCAAGCAGACTGCACGATCGCAGCCAACGCAGGCCTCAGCCAGGTCCACGAGTAAGGCAGGAGCAGTCAAGAAGCTGGCGTCACTCGACATCCTGATCCTGCAGCTCTCGGACTGCCTGCACAAAGGGGTCAGTGCGGAATAGACGACAGCAATGTTCTTGCTGGTGCAGCGGGCGGCACGCACACGCAAGGAGGAGGAGGAAGGAACGTACAAGCGAGTGTACCAGGTGGAGGACCAGGAGGACGCGAAAGCCTTGCTCGCCACGCTTCATGACTGGCTAGTCAAGGAGCACGTGAACCGCAGCGTTTTCAAGCAGAGGCTGCAAGCTATCCGGGCCATCGGACCAGAGCCAAAGCCCGTGGACCCTAAGGTCTCATGGAAGAAGGGGCTGTTCAAGGACACGGTCCCCCGGGAACAGAGGAATGAAGATGAAGCAGAGATGGAACTTGCGCCTCCTATCGCAAGACCGAGCTGGCAGTCGACGGCCCAAGATCTGACGAAGGAGGAGCTGGCGGTGCTGACGTCAGTCCTTGCTGGCGGAGCGGTGGTAGATGGCCCACCGGAGTTCTTAACGAATAAAGGCACGGTCTCTATGCATGCGTTTGTGAGTACGGTGATAGAGAAAACCACACGTGGCGTCCTGGTTGTGCAGCTGGAGGGCTCTATGCGTCTTCACACCATGACGAGTTGGCATGGTCTGATGCGCTACATTCACGACCCGACAATGGTCAGCGAAGCGACCATCAAGGAGTTCAAAGCGGCCGTAGTGTTTGCGCATTACGATTCTAGAGCAAATCGAATCGCGTTCACGCTGTGTAGCGTATTCGACGCGGCACACTGGGAAGGGAAGAAGCTGATGATCGGAGGGAGGAACATTACACTCTGTCGACCTCTCGCAGAAGGAGAAACACCAAATGCAACCACGACGGACCTCCAGGCTTACGACCTGACGGTGCTAAACCTTGGCGGTCAACTCGACGCGCTCAACGTCTGGCATCTCTTCAACGGGCTCCTGGGCCTTACGGTGGCTCATCTCGCACCAGCGCAAGCTGGCACGGATGGAACCCGAGACCCAACGAAGTGGGAGATCTCAGTGACGGCCGACGGCTGTCCTAAGATACTGCGGAACAAAACGCAAATCGTGTGGGGAGGGGAAACACTCTGGTTACACCACCGAGCAGTACACGTACACCCACCGTGTACCAAGTGTGGAGCGGCAGCGCACGTACTCAAGAACTGCCCATCGAGTGGTCCGACCAAGGCGGCCACAGCTGGTTGTCAGTGGTCCACAGATGGATGTGGACGATGCGGCGGACGCAGCCAAGACGCAAGGACCGGAGTATCTACAGGGGTGGATGCGCGAGATGGAGCGTCAGCTCAAGGTGCGAAGCGCAATGGGCGGAGAGAACCGTGATGCCCCACGTCACGTCCCAGGACCGACGCCACCCAATCTCGTTCCCGTGTATACGACATCGGCGTGGAGCATGATGCGGAAACTCTTCTACCCACGGATCCAAGCCATGGAACGCAAGGATCTCGGAGTGCAGCTACTGATTCGTAATGCACTTGCGCAGAACGCCGAGATAGTGAAGTATCAAAACTCATTCCGACTCCCAGCACCATCTGCGGACGTCTCAATGGATACTGACTATTATCAAGACAGCATTCGCTTCATCCAGGTCATCATGAGCCGCCCATGGACGGTCGCAGGAGCAATCGAAGACGAGGAACGGCACGCGAAGGCGCTGACAGAGCCGGACAGCAAGGATATGGAGGTCCACGCTCAGACGGACAGCGAGTACGCGACGGCAGTAGCCACCGCCTGGGCTCAGACCCGCCAACAAAACCATACCGTCGCGGCGCTGGAGGAGCAGGCAGAGGCCATGAGGGTAGCGGAGCGCAAGGCAGCACTGGAGCAGGCGGTAGCAACAGCAACGGCGACGGCTGCAGCGCAGGCAGCGACGGAAGCGAATACCGTTGCAGCTGAACCAAAACCCAAGGTGCAGTCTGCACCCAACAAGCCACGCAAAGGACGCAAGAAGAACAACTCGAATGCTTCGAAAGGTAAGACAACGGCTGGGGAAGAGGCTGCGACCAGTGCTGCTTCTGGTCAAGAGCAGACACGCGGCTTCATCTCAACTCTGCAGGAGTCGATCAAAGCTTCCATCGCAAACGGCGAGCCAATCCAGGCGGAGGGCGACGAGATGGACACGGGAGGTTACGTAGAACACAGAGGCTACACAGAAGAGGAGGATGAGGATAAGGACGTGGAGATGCTGCAAGGAGACCCAGCGTCGGCACCACAACAGACTGAGGTGCCGACAGGCTCTCGGCTCCGTGGACGTGGTGGCAAGCGGAAGAAGACAAAGGCTGCGGTTGGCCTCAACAGACCGACCGGATCACAGATCTTGCCAGCGCAATCAGCCGAGTCAGTGCTCAAGCGAGCGATCGTGCGAGAACAGGTGGGTATTCACCAGTTTCTGAAGAAGAACGGCACGGCAGAAGACATGGAAGTGGAATTCCTGCGCGTCCAGGCGGCGGCGCCACCGCCGCCACACCTCCCACGAGAATGGCCGGAGGCTTGCGCTCGCATGGGACTCAGGCAAGTTGCGGTGCCAGGTTTCGGATCGTGTGGGGCGTTTGCAGCTCACGTCATGCAGTGGGGCAAATGTCCGGAGACCGTCACCGCGGCTGGATGGGCCCTTCGCGAGGCAGAGTACTACACGACAGGCGTCAGTGGCCTGATGCATCACAACTATGACGAGTTCGTAGCCACCAAGGTCATCGACGAGCAGGCGCTTGCGGTACGATACCACGTGGAGGAACCCTTGGATGAGGCGAAGCGGCAGCTAATCAGAGACGAGATTCACCGTGCAGGGATCCAACGGTGCGACCACATGACAGAACTCAAGTACTGGTGGCGGAGCGAGGAGCTGCGAGTGCTAGCCTGTTGGCTGCGGCAACCGATTCTCGTGTTCGATGTTGCCGTGGACGGGACCATCGCGGCTCAGTTACACGCGCTCGCGGCGTATGCTCCCAATGCGCTAGGCCCACGAGAGACAGTCGTCACGAGGCTACTGTCTCACGGTCAAGCCTCGGCGCTACTCCAGGAATATGAAAAGGCACAGGTCGTGCCGCTCACAATGGTGCTAGAGCACGGCAAACAACACTTCGAGGGGCTTCGCGTGGAGGAGGAACGGTACGAAAAGTACGCCATGAAGTCAAAACCACGTGCGGCGATGAAAAAGCGTCTTCACAAACTTCTGAAGGATCGAGGCATGTACGTCCCGCCATCTCGTTCCAAGATGCCGCTGTACGCGACTGTCCTGACGACACAGCCATCCAGCGGAGCGTCAGCTTACACCCCTAGCGAGTGCTCGAGCGGTGACAGCAGTGCGGCTGAATTGGTCCCAATGCGAGGCCCTGGAGCACGAGAGATGGTGCGACTGGCGGAGCTCGACGAGGAGGACACCGACGAGGAAGGCGACGACACGGAGGAGGAGACCAAACTACAAGTGGAAGAGCAAACGGAGGTCAAGGCGTCGCCGACGGACACGGAAGACCACTTCTCAGAGAGTCAGGCCTCGGCGGCGAGCACATTCATCTACGGTGGCGAAGGTGACGTTACAGCGTCAGTGCCGCTATTTCAGGCGAGTCTTCTGACGCCAGAGTCCGCAACCGACACGCAGGAATATATCCAGCTCCTGCCGCAGCTCCGGGGGAAAGGCCCAGTGCCAGAGGAGAACGAAGTCGCACTGAAGAAGGTGGAGCGAGACAACCGAGCAGCGTTCCGCACGTGGAAGAAGGATGCCTGCCACAAGCATCCGGAGCTCAAGACACTGCTAGTAAACGCCAACTCCCTTGAAGATGCCTGTGATGCCTTGATAGCCGCGCCACAGCATCTCCTCGACCTGCTTCGTCACCTGCCATACGTGCCAGTACTCGCTGGCCGAAGCAAACGCAATCTGTTCACAGAGCTCGGCAAGGAGCTGATGACACGCGGCCGAATTCGACTTCTTCAGCGAATCTCACTCTGGGAGCTAAGATCCTCAGAGGGCAAACAGCTATGCGAGGACTGGCTTGCTGTCATCGAGAGCTTACCAACGATCAGCGGACGCCTCGCGTTCGCTCAGCAGCCCACCCAATGGGCACGACTGATTGCACTGCTGCCGGAAGACCAACGCCCGCTGCGCTCCATCCCAGAGCTGGAAGATGACGAGTGGGGCACTCTGATTGCCCACTTGATGGTCAGTCCGTCCATAGTGCGCGACCAGCTCGTCGAACACGGGCTGGAGGAGGCATGTGACATGCTCATGAGCTGGACAGCGCATGATCTCAGAGTGCACGACACGATGCTTGCTGCGAAGTCACTTGCATCAGGGCAGTGGTACGCGCCGAAGGAGTTCCTTGAGGGCCTCGTCGAGCTGGGCCAACACCCACTACCTATCGGAGCGGCTGCTCTAACTGGTGGTGAGTCCCAGTACTAAGGGCACCCCAGAGGTCCTTGAGCCGCCAACCTATCCACAGGTTGGAGGCACTGGTCGTGCGCAACAACTAGAACGCACGACCATTGGGGGGGGGGGGGGGG
>JAADVE010000922.1:0-12116 GCA_023334595.1 Pythium utonaiense | reverse complement strand
TACGGCGCCAAACTGGTTAGCCGCGAAGCCTCGAAGCACTCATCCGAAGGAGATAGCGAAGTGTGGGAAGTGGTTCCATGAGCTACAGAGTTCAACGTCAGTCCGTTCATGGTCGAGTGAGTGCACACTGCATACGCCACGTATGTTACTTGATACAAATACCTATCTAGCCTTGTTCTTTGCCTGGCACGACCGGCTTCGTCTCTGACGCCCCGGAGAGATGCACCACTGTCTCATGAGAGGTTTCAATACTGGGACGGGCATCACTTACAAGTACCACTGGTGGTCGGCCTTGACTAGCTTCAGCGGACAGCGCGTTCTCGGTCTTGATGTTTGGGGTGGATGCCGACTTGAGCCGTGGTCGCTTAATTTTCTTCTCCCCTTTCTTCTCGCACGTGTCCCGAAACACCAACTCGATACCGTGGACTAGCACTCTTTCCGTCTTTGGCTTCCGCTTTCGTCTCATCTTGACTGGTGCAGGCGTCGCTGGTTGTCCAACTGATGTAGCTGCAGCTGGAGAAGGGGCCACCGTTGGTCCTGCAGTCGGCGCTGAGACTATACCTGGTACTGTCACTGGTGGTGCCGCTGAACTAGAAGCTTGTGTCGATGCGACGGTGACGGTGGGTACCTGGATTGATGTTGTCTGGGCGACTACTGTTGCTGTGGCTGTCGCCGCAATCACAGACGTCAGTGGGGTAGTAGAAGAGAGAGCCTCGCTCGTTTGCGTTGGCGTTGGTGGCATCTTCGTCTCTACAGCAGTCGAACTCATGGACGGAGGCACAGAGAGCGGACGTTGGGCAACATGCGCAACACTGACAAAGCCCGACTCAGCCTTGACCACGTCGTTCACCTTTGCAGGAATAGTGGTGCTCACGAACACACGAGGAGCTGTTGTCCCAGTCGTCGCTGCAACGATGGCAGCCGTTGTCGTCTTCATGACGGTATTGGCGAACCCGACCTTCAACTGGGCAGACGCTGTCGCCGCTACTGTCGCTGCTGAGGTCGTTGCTGATGTCGTTGCTCCTGTTTTCGCTGCTGCTGTTGCTGCTGCGGCCACGATCGGATTGAAAGCCGAACTGCCCATGGTCGCAGGTGTCAACACAGCGAGTGGGTGGGGAATAGGAAGGACTTGGCTGCTCGGAGTCAGCACCTTCGGCCTGCGCTTCACCACCTTATCCTGAGCGGGTTTCGCCACTTGCACAACTCGCTCCTCCACCCTCGACGTGTGCAAGCGCACACTGCCGTGCGTATGCGGCAGATTCTCGACCTCGTCCTTGAGCATCTCGTTCCACCGTACTACGAAACGCCGCCCCGAGTTTTCCACATCGATGTTGCCGCACCCATGGCCTTCGACCTTGTTTTCCTCGATCACGACGTTGTTGGCGTGGTAAAGCAGGCGAATTCCGAAGCGCTTGTTGCCCAGGATTTGGTTTCGTCGCAGCACGGCGTTGCCGCTCCAGACTGTGATGCCAGAGTGAGCGTTTTGAAAGACAGAGTTGCGTTGCATGACCAGCCCTCCCTGGAGAAGCACAACTCCAGAGCCACTGCCAGAGTGGAAGATACGGTTGTGTTGAAGCACCAAGAGACTCCGCGGGTCACCCGAGACTGCGAGGCATGCATTTCCTTGGTGGTTTCCATCAAAGTCGTTGAAAATGGCGCGCAGATACCCGCCCTGGGTCACTCGGAGGAGATGCTGCCAGTTGCCGGTGGGAGTCGACTGCTCATCTTCGTGCGCTATACCAGTATGACGGTGACGACGACTCACGTGGAAGCCACAGAACACACCACCGCGAGCTGACCACTGAATCTGCGCTCGTGGGCTCGCCATCTGAAGCTCCACGTGTGCATCGTGGGCGGCCAAAAGGCGGATCGGCTTGTCAATCGCCACAACGTCGTCAATTTCGTACACTCCCGAGCCGAACAGCAATGTTTCGCCACGATCCACGGACTGCAGGAGCTCTAGCCAGTGCCCTCGACTGTCTCCCCCACCGCTTTGGAAACGATAGAAGTCGCTCGCGTTCACTCGGTGGCACAGAGACGGGTTGCAAGCAGCATCTCGCCACGACCGACAGACAAGCTCAACGCCCTTCAATCGATCTGGGTATGCGCGAAGCTTGGAGAAGATCAGCAACAACACGTTTGCAGGAAGATCAGCGAATCCACCAGCACGCGCTGTCTCGACTTGCTCGTTCTTGGTCAGCACGACTGGTTTGTCCCACGTAGCTTCACGCGTATCAGCATTGAAGTAGAACGACTGTCCGGTGATCGCACACTTCCTCATTTCCCACGCCTCGCCTGTGAGCTGTCGCTGACGATGAAACGCGTGCACGTTCGAGCGTTCCTTCTTGTAAAGCTGGATATACATCTCGATCTCGTCCGACGTCAGTTCATCGAGTCCACTGACTCCAGCGATGAGCTCACCGTCGTCAATCCACTGCTGCTCCTCCACCATCTTCTGGGCCTCAATCTCTTCGATATTAAGCTGCAGTTTCGAGTCATCTTCTAGCTGAGCGTACGCTTCCGCAGTCGGGACGTACGCGTAGAGCGGGTCAACATCTTCTCGGAAGTGTAGTGCGTAACGATCCACCGGATTCAACGAGTCTTCAAAATGCTGCAGCGACGACACCGAATCTTTCCAGGCCTGAAGCTTGCGCTCTTCTTCAACTTCACGAGCACGCTCCTTGGCCTTGTCCTGCTTTTTCTGCTCTTGCGCTGCATTGATAGCGCTCTGGTCCTGCTTGCTGCGTTTTGCCGTAGATCCAGTGGGATGTTTCCTACCGCCACGCTTGCGCTTGCGGTTGTGGTTCTTGGCCCTCGACTTCGGTTGCCGTTTTGTGGGACGAGAATCTTCCTCCGCATCGCTGACGTCATCATCACTGTCTTCTTCACTGTCATCATCGTCACCATCATCGTCTTCTTCCTCCTCCTCTGCGTCGCTGCCTTGGCCTGTGTAATCTTCATCATCGTCTTCTTCGCCCACGACACTTGCGTCCTGCTCGACTGAGACAACGTCTGTGGTATCATCGTCCTCCACACAAAAAGCCTCTCTTGGAGTACTCACATCCTTGTCCTCAACACACACCGGCACACAGGTATCCGCCACGAAGCCGAAAGACGTAGCATCCTCTCCCTGATCAGCACGTAGAACAGTGGGTTCTTCGTCGTTCTCACCTCCCGCTGTCGGAGTAGAGACCCTCGATACGTCTGTCCCTGCGTTCGATACTCGACGTTTGTCACCAACCGTAGCAACAGCATTCACCTCCTCGTCGAACTCTCGTTGCTCCGACAAAAACTCATCTCTCGCACCTCGCATCGCGACCACATCGTCTTCGTCTTCGAGCTGCGCCATCGCGTTCTCAATCACATCCAGCGAGACCTCTTCTTCCTCAACCTCTGCGTCCTCTTCCGACACCTCCTCGATTCTTGGTACACCGTCATCATCAAGACCATCGCTTTTGTCGTCCAGCTCACCCATGAGCTCTCGTAAGTTGGCCTTCGAGAAGAATTCAGTGGTGAATTGACCCTTGGCCATCACGAGGAAGTCCAAGTGGCGCTTCTGCTGTGCCTTCTTCAGGATGTTCTCCTCTACGGTGTGCTCACTCACAAGCCGGTAGATGTGGACGTCACGCGTCTGGCCAATACGATGCGCTCGGTCTTGAGCTTGCGCGTCCATAGCTGGGTTCCAGTCCGAGTCGTAGAAAATAACTGAGTCTGCTCCCGTCAAGTTGATGCCAAGACCGCCGCTGCGAGTCGAGAGGATGAAGCAGAAGATCTTGTCGTCGTGATTGAACTTCTCCATCAAATACTGGCGAGTCTCCACTTTCGTCGAGCCATCCAATCGAAAGTACGTATGACCGTGCAGGTTCAAGAAGATCTCCAAGATGTTGAGCATCGAGCTCATCTGCGTGAAGATCAGGCAGCGATGCTTGCCGCGCTTGAGCTTACGTAGCAGTACATCCAACTGCTGTAGCTTTCCGCAGTCAAATTGAATTAGCCGCTTGTCTGGGAAGAACAGCTGCGTTCGCTTGAATGACTCGTAGAACGGGTCCAGGCACTGCGCCGCGACAGGCTTGAGCTGTTCTTCGACGTACTCTTCGATTCGAACTTTGCGTGAGAGCTTCGCAGGATCTCTCGGGTTGGAGTCTGCACTAAAGCCGTGGCCGACGAGCTGCAGCGAGAGTGCACGAGCTCTTGCCTTTGGTACTGCGCACACTGCTTTCCGTACAATCGGCTGGAGCTCTTCGACGCGATCGATGGGGTCTCGAACAATGGTACTGAGTGATTCGCTCAGGCTGAGCGATTCTTTCCCCGATGCTCTCTTTCGGTGAACTTCCATTGCGTGCGAAATGAAGACTGGCATCGTGCAGGCTCGAACTAAGTCAGACCCAAGCATTGGCTCGTGTAGAGCCGTCGATATTCGCGCTGATATCTCGACCTGTTGCCGTTTCTCAATCCAGTATGCTCGGCGAGCTTGGGCAAGGTGCAGTAACCTCCTCAGCACGTCTGGCCTCTTCGATGCGTGGTTGAAAGTATCGACTGAGCACTCAGATGGAAGATTGTCATCCACCAAGTTCAGATCGTCGTAGAAATGAAGCAATTTTCGCGCTCGTACACTCGTAAATCGCTCGTAGCCACATAGCTCCTGGTTGGGCAGACTCATGGAAGATGGCCACCACGAGATCGTTCGAGGCTCAAGCCAATCTACGATATACGCGCACCGCATAGGGAGTTTCAGAGTGAGCGGCTCCATGTCAAGCGGAGAGGCAATTGGACGGGGCTCGAACAGATCAGGATGGTTGCAAACCTTGCGGAGCTGCATCAGCACGTTCATCATGCTCATGAAGTTCCCACTTCCATTGCTCTTGCCTGAGCCGTACAAAGCGCGCTTCGTGGAGCTGCGGGAGATGAAATCTTCATACAGAAACCTCTGGCGCTTAGACAAACTGCACGAAATCACGTGCTCGAACTTCCCCGGTAGTTGTTTGGCCACATCTTTCTTCAGTCGCCGCAAGACAAATGGACGGATGATACCGTGGAGCTGGGCGACGAGCTGCTGCTGCTGTGGCTCGTCGGGTGAAGCATCACCACTGTTGAGCTTGTGAGTCGCATCAGGATCATTGCCTGGGGCGCTAGTACTCTCCTCGACCATGACGCTCAGCGGGTTCTGGAACCAGTACGTGAACTCCTTGCGCGAGGCGAAGACATGAGGCATGAGAAAGTGCATAAGCGCCCACAGCTCCATGATGTTGTTCTGCAGCGGTGTGCCGGTGAGCAGTAATCGACGCTGGGAGTTGAAATGCAGCAACGTCTGCCAACGCAAGGACTTCCAGTTCTTGATGTTGTGGGCTTCGTCCAAAATCAGGTAGTACCACTTCTTGCGCTTGAAGCAGTGGGCATCTTGCACGACAAGCTGGTAACTCGTGATGCACACATGGAAGGCGTTCAACTTGGACCAACCGTGGCGTAACTCCTTTCTCCGCTTTGCCGAGCCAAAGTACGTGAGCACTTTGAAGGCAGGACACCATCGCTTGAACTCCATCTCCCAGTTGACCATGCACGATGTCGGCACGACGATCAAGTGAGGACCCCAAACACCACGAGCGCACGCGAGATGTGCAAGCATGGTGATGGTTTGGATAGTCTTGCCGAGACCCATTTCATCCGCAAGGATGCCGTTGATACGCTTCTCGCACATGCTCACCAGCCAGTTTACACCTGCTTGCTGATATTCACGCAGCTCAAGTCGAGAGGTGAGAAGAAATGGTCGCTTGTACGTGGACACCGAGTCGATCTCCACGACGTCATCTCCATCAGCGTTCTCTTGGGATAGCTCTGCTTCCTGATCGGTGTGGTCGTCACACTCGTCCTTCATATCCACGTTCCCGCTCTTTTGCTCATCAGCAACTGACGACTCATCCTGGTAGTATCGAGCGCGAAGCTCTTCCACCGTGAGGTTGTTGTCCTCCTCCAACGCGAGAAGTTCCTCATCCACATCTTCTTTGGAGCGAGACTCGGCTCGCTCGGCTTCCGCAATTGTCGTTTCATCGTCCTCTTCATCCGTGCCGTTCTGCTCAAACTCTGAGTCGGAGTCTCGATCCACATCACTGTCCACTTCACCAGCAACACGTGTCACATCGTTCGTTGAGAACTCGTCCGCTTCGTCTTCCAAAACATTCGCCTCCATGGCTGCATACCGAGCGCGAAGTTCATCAACAGACAGTTCACTTTCGTCTTGGAGGAGTCGCACTTCTTCCTCCACTTCGTCTTTGGTGAACTCAGTGCTTTCAGCAATCTCGAGCGTGGTCTCGTCGTCCGCTTCGTCAGAATCCGGCGGCAGGAACTCGTCCTCATCCGACAAAGGACTCTCGCTCACTTCACTCTCAGACGATGGCGTAGACGCAGCTGCAGCATATCGGGCTCGCAGTTCCTCAATGGACAGTTCGCTTTCCTCCTGCAGCCTCGCGACCTCCTCGTCAACATCGCGACGGGACTGATTCAGCTCCTCCATCGCAATCGTTGTCTCATCGTCCGACTCACCACTGCCTTCCATATCATAATCTGAGTCTTCAGAGGCACGCTCTGACTCCATCAAGGCGTACTTGGCACGGAGCTCGTCCAGCGACATCTCGCTCTCGTCCTGGAGAGTTGCCAGCTCCTCTTCATATGTCGCTCGGCTTCCGGCATCCACTGCTTCTTCAGCTGCGATCGTTGTCTCGTCATCTTCCTCATCTCCACCACCTCCATCAAAGTCGCTGTCGCTGTCATCAGCCTCGTCCTTGATTTCCTCAGCGACCATTGATTCCATGACAGTCTCTCCACCGTTCTCCACAAGCTCGTGGTCGACGACAGGAGCTGACTCCGTGTCACAGAATGCCAGCGCTAATGCTGACGCGTATCTTTCAGTCTGAGCCATGAGACTCTTCAAGTGGCGGTCCATGGCGGCCTTGCGCAGTTCGTCCGACTGCAACTTGACCTTGAAGCTGATGATTTTGTCGATCTTGGTCCAGAATTTCTTCACTTCCCGACCCACACGAGCCGCCGTTCGCCGCCGAGCGTCTTCATCTTGCTACAGTGCAACAACATGCCGTGGTCAACAGACTGTTCACAAGATTCACCCACAGAAACACGCTCCAACCTTCTCTTGCCGAGCGGATCGAGAGGCCTTCTTGGCGTGGTGGGACGCCACCGAGCCCGCCAGTGTACGCGCCGTCTTCATCCTCCACTTGCGCTCTTGGGAGAAGTCTGCTGCCATCCATTCCTGCACTCAAAGAGCTGCATTAGACGACCAAACACGGCCGTATCCCCTGCAGCAGACAGCTTCGCACCATTTCTTGGAGCAGAAAATCGCGATGGAGACGCTTTAATCGCACGCCGTTTGCGTCGAACCCCTTCTCCTCAAGCCGGGCAAGCGGTTTACCCAGCGAGAGCTCGCTAAGACGCGTTTCTATCGCTGTCTTGCGGTCGAAAAGCGCGGTCGCCACGTCATCTTCCGCGGCGACCGCGGTCTTTTCCGGTTCCTCCTGGACTCGATTCTGCGAATTACTGCGTGAGAGTGGCACGGGCACCTCGGCCGTGAGCTCTTCTTCCGATCCCGCATCGCTGCGGCGCCTCTTGCGGCTCTTCACACGCGCCAATTTCAATCGCGCGTTCGCCATCGAGGTCCCGTCGCGCTTCTCGCCTCTTCGAACGCGAGCTTGGCGGGGAAACACACACGACCGCCAACACAACCAACAGAACCAACAGAACCGCAGGATTTTTCGATATTTCTGAAAAATTCCCCAACCCAGATGAAAAATAATGTGGACCACATTGCATGCGAAACTGGTGTGGACTACTTGTGAGAAAGGCGGTCACCATGACAGGTGTGGGGACTTGCAAGGATCCTTTGAAGCGTCGCTGGTGGATGCAAGGGGTCGCGAACGAGCGGTGGAGATGGCACGGCATGGATGCGACGGTTGCCGCACACGATCCTTTGAGGTGGAGTGCGAGTACACGGCGAAGAGTGGAGGATATTGACCATGGATCATTTTCCATTAGTGCGACGGACTGCGGAATCGCGTGCTTTGAGCGATCCAAGCGTGGTATCTTGCTTGTAAGAGCATCATGGCGAACGGGGAAGTGACGACGCTGCTGGACAACCAGCAGCAGCGCAACTCACAGCAAGAGTCGACTCGTTCACGTCGCTCGCATGTGCTTCGTGTTGTTGTGGGCGTTGTCAGCGCACTGGCGCTGGTCGGCGGGTCGTCTGTCGCCGTGGGCATGATCTCGGAGAAGAACACAGCGGAAACTGGACAGAGCTCGTCAGTCGGAGCTCCTGCGTCTGCGACGATGGAAGCGGACGTTGGGTCAGGCATGTGGTGCTCCATGCAGGCGAATTTGGGATGCCTCTGGAGTTCAGACAAGGACAAATGCAAGGAAGCGTATCATTGTGATGCTGAGAATGAGAAGAAACATGACCACGAGCATGGTGACGGTTCTGGCTCTGGATCAGGAATAGGCCGTAGCCATGGCTCTGGCTCCGGTTCACAGAACCACGGACCAAGTGTTGGTGACCCTGACCACGCGACGAAGAAGCCAAAGAAGAAGAAGCACCACCTCAAGAGGAACAAGCCCACCACTCAGCCCACCGCTGAGCCCACCGCTGAGCCCACCACTGAGCCCACTACTGAGCCCACCGCTGAGCCCACTGCTGAGCCCACCATTGAGCCCACCACTGAGCCCACCGCCGAGCCCACCACTCAGCACACCACTGAGCCCACCACTCAGCCGCCTCCAACCGAGTAAACGTGAGAGAGTGTACCGTGAATCCGCGTCTCCTGCTGTGCCCACGTGCGCTTCTATCACGGTCAGCTGCATCGACTCCAGCCTAACGATGAGGAGGACAAGTTTTCGTTCAGCAATAAATCCACTTGTTCATAGTTTCACGTGGACTTCTGAGATTGACAGCCATCGTATCCTTCACTACTGCCAACCGACCCTAAGTGTTGGTGCTATCGTCTCGTATCTTGACATGATGACCCCGCTGTCTCCGTTGCGTTCTGACATACAGCGCGCTGATGGTTTAGAGCGCTTACTCGACATCAAGCCTGGACAACAGGCTTCAAGCGTATGTTTCACATAGGAGACGTGACATGTTGCTGCGTGCTCTGCTAGCCGGAAGGTTCTCGTTCCAAATCTGTTTGTAGACGCATGGGCGTATCTCACTTTCATGAACCACTGGGGCACTCGTTCGACTTCTACGGGGCGAGCTGGATGTTGGACGCCACATTATCGAGCACGGCCTTCTACCATTCGTCGGGCACGGCCTTCTAGCTTATCACTTTCGTATCTGATATCCCTTCGCCCTCTGGGCAGTCTGCAGTTGTACAGCTCGCAGACTTTCTTTGGACGGCAAGCATGATCCACTGCTGAACCAAACACGCCACACAGTGAAGTGGTTGGACGACGAGATCAACCTCATGGCCATGGCTGCAATGGCCACTTGACTCATTGCCCTGTGAGTCAAGTCGGCATCCATTTATACAGGTAATGGCGAATAGTCATGTTATCGTCGTCTCTATAAATCAGTATCTACAAAGAAAGGTATGCGTTTTCGGAAGGATTAGCTTGTCATGTGGTCCTTGATGTCCATCACCTTCGATATTTAGGCTCACAAGGTCCAGCGTAGCTCCCCATTACTGAAGGAGCTGCTTTGGCGGAAGGAGAACTCCATGACGACGCCACGTAGCAGAGGTCGATGGCGCATGCGGGCGTCGCTCATCGCGCTTGCGCTGCTCAGTTTGTTGGCCTGTGGCCACGCGCAAGTCGACGCAAATCTCACTGAATCCGCTGCGGAGACCGAGAATGCGACAGCGCCCGAGACGACGCACGCGCCCACGCCCGCGCCGTTCACGCGCAAGCAGAAGGAGGATCTGTGCAAGCTCGACTATTACAACTACAACGTCGTGCTGGACAAGATGACCGTGTTCCCCAAGCCGCGCGTGGTAGCGGAGACCGAGGCGACGGACGCATCAGCGGCCACGCCCCGCAGTGGCGCCACCGCGGGCAAGTTCCCGCGCATCCTGTGCTTTGTCAACACGATCTCTACGCGCCACGCATCTCGAGTGCAACTCCAGGCAGAGACGTGGGGCCAGCGATGTGATAAGTTGCTGTTCTTCAGCAACGCCACGGGCACCGCGGTCGCGAACAACGGCACCGAGTTCCAGGTCGAGTTCCCGATCATCAAGATGAACGCGCCGGCAGACTACCATCATCTATGGCTCAAGCACCGCGAGTCGCTGAAGTACGTGTACGACCACTACCGCCACGACTACGACTGGTTCTACAAGGCCGACGACGACGCGTACGTCGTGGTAGACAATCTGCGTGACTACCTGCGGCGTCCTGAAATGATGATGAACTTCAAGCGCCAGCCACTGTTTTTGGGCAAGCGCTTCCGCCTGTCCGACAAGGCGCCGAATGAATCGATTCACAGCCAAGAGCTGAGAGATCGATGGTGGAAGAAGTACGATCTGTGGATCTTCAACTCTGGAGGCCCTGGGTACGCTATGAATCGGCTCTTTCTCGACACGTTCGTGTCGACCATGAACGACAAGACGTGCTTATCGGAGGAGTGGGCGAACACGGTCCCAGATGATTGCGCTCTTCCGTACTGTATGAGGTGGCATGGTGTCGTGCCATGGGATACGCGCGATACCCACGGCAGGCCGCGGTGGCACGCTTCGAATCCGGCTGGGGAGTACCAAATGACGCCTGAGGCTGCCAAGGGCTTTTGGCTGGACTTTCACAATGATGTTGGTGGGCTCAAGTGGGGAGACGACTGCTGTGCACCAGACTCGGTCGGCTACCACTACATCACAGGCCCGGCCATATATCACATGGAACGGAAGCTGTACTTCTGCCGGGACGAAGACAGCGTGGATATCGCTGCATATAACCGCAAATATGGTCTCGCGATCTCCGACAAGGTGCTAGCTCCTCCCCCGTGAGCAGAGTAAGAACCAAGACTGTGGCATATAGTCTCTTCGGCAACGCCTCACGTGGAGTCACCAAAACTCGAGGTGGTTATCCATATCTGGGATTTTGCTTCAAGAATCCTCAGTAGACGGATCTTGTGGTTGGTAGCATGATAATCTCTAAAGTTTATGTGGTTGTAGACGTGGATACAGGCCATTACGTGAAGAATTGCACACTGGTATGTATGCATGTGCAGGCTTTTGAGATGTGTCGGTACGAAGCCTGCTGCAGGAGGGGCTCAAGGTTTGCGGCTACATTGTTCTTATGATGGATCTGGATTGGCAAGGACTCCCGAGCTGGAACTCTGGCGGCGACTCCTCAATACCCGATACTCGCCAAGGAGTCTGCTCATGCATTCGCCTTGTGCTAGGCATCAGTGGAGATGTCACTGTCGGCTCTGGGACCTCCCCTATGTTGATGCATGCGAACTCGCCTGATGGCACTTGCTCTTGTCCCAGGTGCGATAGTGGTGTCGTTAAAGACGCTGTGTCAAACTGCTCGCCATCCAGTCGACTGCGACTCAGCGGTGCCACACAACGTCTACCAATCAATAGTTAGTCCACACAGCAGCACAAAGCCCGCCCCTCCCGTGCTGACGAGTGATCGCCAGGGCATCCCATGCTTCAATCCACAGCATAGACACTCGATGGCCTAGTGCTTTCATGCGACACCTGCAGCTCCCACTGGGAGTCCCAGCGGGATGGCCCCACACGTTCGATATCTCGTGTTTTCTCCCTCGTTGCACAGCGAAGCGACTTCAACATTAGCCGTGAATGCTAGAGCATTCACGGATACCCTCTTTTTAGAAAAAGAGAGTATCCACTGACGACGCCAAATGTACAGAAGGTGACGACCAGATGAGCTTAAAGTCGTGGCTGGACGACGCTGTTTGCTCCTGGTTCGAAAAGAGAGTGTGGAGTTGGTGAAGTTGCTGAGTGACAGAAAGCCTATTGAAGAGCGTGTTAGCCGTCCTCATTCAACATCACATTATTGATCGTTTATTACAAGGTATCCATTATCATAGGTATTTGGGCTTTCTACAGGGAAGGATTGGCATGTTATATTGAAAGTGATCAACTTTGAGAAGTTTGTTAAGGGGG
>JAADVE010000921.1:0-12127 GCA_023334595.1 Pythium utonaiense | reverse complement strand
TAGGTGCATCGTGTTGCCAGGCACCTGGGTGCAGGCAGGTTCAGATTTTCTCATCAGCCAGCATCTTCTCGTGCGCGCTGGGTCACGATGAGTCTCACGGAAGCCACTGACTCCCTCACACGTCACAGTTTCTGATCTGGGTCGTCTGATTTTTCAGTCGCAAATTTTGGTCAAAACCCATGGAAAGGCCGGCTTCTAGATTGTCCATCACCATAACTTTCCAATACAGGGTAGAATATCTGCTAGAGTAATAATTAAAGGTGAATATTTCGCGTTTATTTAGCTTCAGTGGAGGTGTTTTTATCCACTTATGGTAATACGTCGCAGGCCACTAGACTCATCCCACCTTGTTTTATAAGTCAGTGTCTGCTGTTTGACTCAGTTCCATCGCTCCCGGGTCTCCTCATTCGCCCCATTTCCCATTTGCATCCGCACTCGAACACCCTCACGCACGGTCGCCACTATCCACGACTCGCATGATGCTCAACAGCCACACACACCACGCTCCTCCGCTCTCGATGTACGCAGCGAATGTATTGCCGGCGCCGGAGCGCTGCGAGTATACCAGCAAACACTGCACGAACCCGCGTGCCCTCAAGCCGAACGGCAAGTACCATCGTCTGTGCGATCTCCACAGACAGATCGCCAACGAAAACCAGCGACGATGGCAGCAGCGTAAGCGGCAACTCAGGTTGGAAGACGACAAGACTCAAGACGAGCTCGTGCGCAAGTCTCCCAAGCTAACATCAGCCCCGAGTGGCGAGAATAGAGGTGGACAAATGTCGCCACTAGAGGAGACAAACCATGCGACGCCGACGGTGGAACGCCCGTTAGCGCCAATTCTTCCACGACTGCACCAACACCATATCCTCAGTCGAGCTTTGCTCCTGCCAGTTGCTACGAAGAGCGAAGAGCCTATTCACATGGACTCGAGTCAGTTGCTGTGGCATTCTCCAGATCGCCAAACGCAAGACATCAGTGATAGCTTGAGTGTACTGCGGCCTTCTCTGTGAATGTTAACCAGCAATATTGAGCAGTCTCATGACCAAACACTACTACGTAGTACCAGTCCAGAGTCTTTCGTGGCGAATGCAGCAGCACAGTTTGCGATGGTGTCGTGCTTAGGTCGGTGAGGAGGTGGTGCTGGTGCTGGGAGAGGTCGGTGCTGAAGGTTATTACGTAGTATATGGTCAGCGCAGGCTCGTCCGAAAAGGTGGACGTAAGATTCCACCAAGATGGCATAACTCCCAGCTTCACAGGGTCCAGCCACCGACTCGAAGCTGAACCAAGCAACGCTGTTGCTCGTCTCAGAACTGCTTCATAAACTCAGATCTGTTTCTGCGAATATTCTATTGTGCTGGATATTATCCACTGCTCCTCATGCCATGAACGGTCAGTTCTGCCCACGTCCATTGACCAGTGACCGGCACCTGTCAAAGACGTCATGCATGGTGATTGATGGGGCGGCCGGCCGTTTCGTCAGCGATAGTACTCGTCACTCATGGTCATTCGATCCATCACAACGTTGAGTTTCTTCGCATGCGCGGTACCATACCTGTTCCAATATGCTCCGAGCAAAGTCAACCCGACACCGAATGCAGAATAGGAAAAACACCACACTAGGTATGGTTGTCTTGTTATCGGGGTTACACAGAGAAAAGAAAACCATTTGATGTACGGGTCCTCAGCTAGGCTGCGAAAGAGCACCGTCTCGACGAAGCATCTTCATGGGAGATGGCTAATCGTCCAAAAAGGAGAAAGTTGCGACGCTTAGCACGCTGGCGATGGGGTCACGACTGGAGCTGGGCCTGGAGCTGGGCCCGGTCCTGGCGCAGGGGTTGGCGCAGGGCCTGGCGCAGGGCCTGGCGCAGGGGTCTTGAGCGGCTCACAGGCCTTGGCAATCGGGTCAAGGAGCGCAGCCTTGATCGAAATACCACTGAACGTGCAGTCTGGGGTGGCCACCTTGAGCACGTCGGCAAGCAGACCCTGGCACGCCGCATTGTTGCAGACCTTGGGGAGGATGTCAGCGCTTGGAGCCTTGAGCGACACAGGCGAGTACGTGGTCTCAGCAGTGCACTGGGCGCCGTTGCCCTTGGTAGCAGCGTTGACGAGGGCAATAGGGTCGCAGTCGGCGGCGGACACGGTGGCCACGCAGGCAGCGATGAGGACAGCGGCGAACTTCATGGTTGAGGTAGTGAGGTGAGTAGTTGAGGACCTTGGAGTGGTTGAAAGCAAATTGCACAATGAACATTTGAACGGCCTGCCACCCAAGCCAACCTGCCACATCCACGACGATGGGGAGGAGAGCTCGGACCCTCAAGGACTAGAGAGGCTCCTCTTCCGTCCTTACTCACTCCTTCAGCCAGAATGATCCATTGAGGGGATGGGTGGTCCTTCAGACTGGCTGTCACTGTGTCAGACACCCAAGACTTGTGGGCAGTGCACTCCACAGTGTACCGGTACTGCAAGTTGCACAGCGTCGGGTGGCCTTTCGTGGGAGCATCCTCCTTCCACGCTTGTCTTTCTTTTTGGGCCTCGCGGCCTTGCCTTGTCCATTGCCTCTTCCGGCAGATGGGCAAGTTGCGAGGGCAACACAGCCGCACGCACTTCAAGTTTGCGCCAGAACGGACGCAACAATCGCATTGAGGCGATTACACAGCGATTCTGGTGTCGCAACGTGGAGCTGAAAGGCTGATGATTTCCAACGAGAATTGCACTGTCCCCCTTCCACTTCGAGTTCGAGAGGTACTGTAGTCACTTGCAGGTTGCAAGTTACAGCACTCCTTCTGCCGACGTTCGCCAGGACTCTGTTCCCTGATTTTGACCCGGGCTCTTTTCCTTCGGCTCACAGCTTGAAGAAAAGCGTGAGTAGCGTTTGGCCCGGCCCAATAGAACCAGCATACTTTTCAAAGCTCTTCCCGTGCTGACCTACTTCTTCCAACTTCTCGAAGAGCATTTGCACATCATCGGGTACACTGTACTATACGGTACGGTGAGAGCCACACCAATGGCCGAAGACGTCCAGCCCTGAGCTGAACTGAACTCTTCTGCAATGGTTTCCTCACGCCAAGATCTGCGCGTTTTCGGATGTGAAACAGCGACACAACTGATGCAGGATGGGAATGGCCCTCTACATCCCTTCCGACGATCGACTGCGAAGTGAGGCTTCTATTTCTAGTCCAGAATGCCGAGGCTCGACTCCGTCTTGCCTTACTGTTTGCTGACTCGAAGCTGGTGGGCATTCGCACCGTTGGCACGTCCGGCTCACGTGGTCTTTCTGGTGCCGCAGGTTGAAGCAGATGGCACAAATTCGAACTGAGACTCCATCACGGAACAGGCGAACGCGGAAAGGCCCATGACAGCGGCTCCTCAAAAGTCTTCGCTGAGTGGGTGGGGGAATTTGATTCGGTTCTCAACAGGCTTGAACCAGATTGAAAAAATTGATTTTTTCTTTCTGGTGTTTTCTTATGAGGCCGTGTTGAAGTGCACGTACCTCAACGTCCCACGGTTGCTGACTGCGTTCAGCTGACCGTCAGCCCAGTCAGTGCACCGGCACGGCAACTGCAGTGCAGTGGGTGGGGGCGGATTGCTGGTGTTGCATCCGAGTCTGGTGCTTGACCCTGATCGGATCGTCCTGCCATCCACTCTTGACCCAGGTCTTCCACAAGCCTTGACCTGACCTTCCCTAGCCCGTCTGTGCCTCAACCCAATCATCAGGCCGGTCCTGTTGACCACCACCTCGATTATCCAGCCCCAGCCAGGCTGTCAGTCACATCCAGCCTGGCCTGGTCCAGGCTGGATGTGTCCAGGCCGCCTGGATGGGCCCGTGAAGTCTCGGGTGATCCCTAACCGATACAGTACTCGGTCCACAGTAATCCGATCTGCAACCATCGCCTTGCCGACTCGCCCAGTCTCGCAGGGTAGCTAGCCTAGAGTACAATGTGGCACAGTACGTGGTACAGGGAGCTGGGACATGGGCACTGTGCCAGATTTCCTTCCGCTGTTGCCTCCGGTCAGACCGACCACAGTCCCTAACTCAGAGTGTCGAGTTGTGATCTTGGGGACCGACTCGATGACGTGTACTGTACCGTACTGGTACCGGTACCCTGTACAGTATGCTTGTCAACAACACGGAAGGGTTAGGGGATTTGCAGCAGACGAGCCCTTTCGCCTGTCCCGTCCACTCGCGCATAGAAGGTGCCGCGCAAAAAACGGCGTTCCAGGGAACTGCAAGTGTTGTGGATGGCGGCGGCGTGATGCATTCCTGATGCCAACCAGCGCGTGTGTGACGCCAGGGCTTTTGGTCACTCTGGACCGCGAATCCAGTGATGCTGCTGCTAAATCACTGGATTTGCGTTCAGCTCGCTGAAAGCAGCTTCAGCATCGTACTGAACCAAGACACGCACCCACGAAGTGGAAGGAAGGAGGAGGCTTCGTGTCGTGAGATTCCTCTCCCACCTATGAGGCACTCACTCAGTGCGTGGGAGTGCCGTCGTGCCGGCGGCATTTTATGTTTTCGAAGGCCTTGGTTGGCCTCTCATGGTCTCATTTGCCAATTTGCCGCCGTAATAGGTCCGCAAATCCCGTTTTCCTCCTCCCCACGATGAAGACTTTCGCCGTCCTCCTCGTCGCGGCTGCTGCCGTCGCGAGCGTCTCCGCTATCCCAGACCTCCCGGTGTCGGTCTGCCGTGATGCGACCTACATCCTTCCAGGCTCGCGTGGTGCCATGTGCTCCGGTGCCGGTGCTGCCCCAGCCGGCAAGGCGTGTCCGGTCAAGGGCGACGTGTCCTCGGCCGACTGCCACCCATACCTTCCATCGTACGACGGCAAGAAGTGTGTCGCGAAGGAGGATGCCGTGTGCGAGATCGTCAACGGCAACACCTGGGGCTGTGTGTTCCCGTCGGTGGGCTGCTTGTCCAAGCCAAAGCCAACGCCAGCGGCCAGCAAGGTCACCCCGTGCCCACTGCCAGTCAAGGGCGACAACAAGGTCACCCCGTGCCCACTCCCAGTCAAGGGCGACAGCAAGGTGACCCCTTGCCCGCTCCCAGTCAAGGGTGACGGCAAGGTCACGCCGTGCCCGCTCCCACAGCCAGGACCAAAGCCGTCCTCGCCATGCCCGCTGCCACAGCCAACGACCTCGGCCCCAAAACCAACGACGCCGTGCCCGCTCCCACAGCCAACGACGCCGTGCCCAACGTTCCCACAGCCAACCACGCCGTGCCCTACGTTCCCACAGCCAACCACGCCGTGCCCAACGCTCACCTCCAAGGCCATCTAAGCCTTCGTTGGTATCGCCCGCGACACGCACACACCTTCAGCTCGTCCCTGCTCGTCAGCTCCCCGCTTTCCAGAGTGGGGGTGCTGGTATCGTGAGCTAGGACGCGGCTGCCCTCTCCTTTTTGACTCTGTCTGGAAATTTCATGTAGTTGACTCGTTCGGACTAGGACTGGAGATACATAACATGCACCGATACGCATAGTATGAACATGTATGTGTCTTCCTTGGGAAGAACCGCTATTTATTCTGCTCCCATCGCTTTATGGCGTCTGTGCTGTGTGTGTAGATACATGTAGGTTCGAGTAGTATCTGCGTGAGCTACTGGACTGCTTCATTATCTTCTGCTAATACTAGGTGCATGCCATCACAAGACAAATCACGTCGAACCGACGGCTGCCAAGCTTCAAGGTGAGACCAGCCTCTCCTCTTCTGTGGTGATGTGATTGTCGACAGGCAGTGATACCGTACGGGTTCTCTTCTGACTCGGACTGCTCGATTGTGAAGACTCGATGAGTCCATTCGAATATCAGTTGATAGTCAGTGCTGTAGCACCGCACTCATCTCGAACTTCGAGACTCGAAGGCGTCTGCTCCGGTGTCGGCACAGTCTCCCATGACAGCAACGGAGGCTGATGGCGTTGGTGTGGCGTTCAGGATTCATTTTGGAGTAATATTCAGGAACAAACTTATGAAATGCACTAATTTCTGGTCGGTCTGCATCGATGATGCGCTTGTTCTCAACGTCTACGAGCGACCTAGACCTGCTAGCACGGCTGCGTTCGCAGAGGCAGCAGCCTCGCTTGACTGCTGAGTCTTGGACAGATCCTTCTGGTAACCACGGAACGCACTGACAATGTGGGCAAACGTAGGACGCAGTTCGGGCTGGCGGTTCCAGCACGCCTTCATGAGCTTGGAAAAGAATGGCGGGCAGTCCTTCGGCATGTTCGGCCGCAGATTGCGGTTCAGCACGCCCAGAGCGACCTGGATCTGGTTCACACCGTCGTACGGACACTCGCCAGTCATGATCTCCCAGATAACAATGCCGAACGAAAACACGTCGGCCTTCTCGGTGTACTTGGAGTTGGCAAGCACCTCCGGAGCCATCCACTGAACTGTACCGCAGTTACCCGTCATGGTCTGGATGTGGGCCTTGACACGAGCCAAGCCAAAGTCTCCGAGCTTGACGTTGTAGTTCCGGTCAGCAAGGAGGTTGGGGCTCTTCAGATCGCGATGCAGGATCGGACGCTCGAAGTGGTGCAGGTATTCCATACCCTTGGCAGTGTCGTAGATGAATCTACGTAGAAAGCAGTGTCAGTGATTGTGTCTAGTGCGAGGACGTTCACGATCAAATACAAAGTAGTCGCCGTACCGGGTGCGCATTTCGATCGTCAGCGTCCTCTTGTGCGTGCGAAGCACATTCCACAGAGAGCCTCGCTGCATAAGCTCGACCACCAACGCACGGTTTGGCGGATCCATACAGGCGCCCAGAAGACGACAGATATTCGGGTGGCGGAGGACGCTCATGATCTCGATCTCGGACTGGAACTCGGTCACAATGTCGCTACGCAAGTCCTGGCACACGAGCACCTTCACAGCCACACCTTTTCCGTGCCACTTGCCTTCGTACACCTTGCCGAACGCGCCTTCGCCGATCATGCGGCCAAGGCTGATCTCTGAGAACACAATGTTCTTACTGTGGCCGCGAGATGCGATGGCCGAGTGACGCTGAGCACTTGGCGTCGCCTCAGGAGTGGGCTTGGCTGCCTGCTGAGCCGGCTGAGCGGGAGCTGCGGCCGGCTTCTCCTCCGCCGCGCTCGGGTTGAACCAAGCGGACATGAACAACGGGATTTTAGCCTTCTTCGCACCGGCCAGATTGAGCTGACCAACCGCCTCCGCTGGCGTCTCCGGCTCGGTAGATTCACGACGTCCGCGCGCTCCTCGTTTCACTGTCGCCACATCCTCTCGTCCGTCGTCCTCCGAGTCCTCTGAGCTATCGTGGACAGACAGAATGTCGTTCTTGGGCTGGGCTCGGGGATTGGCAGCGGCCGCAGCAGCTTGCTGACGCTGTTGACGCTGGATTTCCTTGTGAAGAACGAGCTTCTGCTTCACATCCAGTGTTGCGGCATCTTCATTCACGCTAGGGGCCTCCAACTCCGAGACTGCGTGAGCAGGAGTAGGTGCTGGTGGGGACTTCGGCTTTGCCGCAGGAGCTGGAGCCGGGGACGGCGAACGTCTTTGACCTGGAAGCCCTTCGAGCGACTTGCGGCGTCGGTGACGAGGACGAGGAACATCCGCCTGTCCAGCTCCAGCATTCGCCGGCGCGGTACCGGCGGCAGCAGCGGCAGCAAGTGCGGCTGGCCCTTCGATCGAGTAGCGACGATAGCGAGGACGAGGAGCGCCAGCATTCGCAGGGTTTGGATTCGCTGGCGCCTGTCGCGGTGTCTGACGCATCCACTGAGTATCGTCCTTCTCACGGGCGGGTTGGCGATCTCGCCTCTCCACGTTTCGGTCAAACTTCCCCATTCGAATGGGCGAGCCGACCGTACCGAAGAAGTTGTTGACCGGACCACGCGGCACCTCGCCCTCGTTCTTGCGGCGTCGAAGGAAGTTCATCGTAGGCACTTCCAGCAAAGTGTCCCGGAGACTATGGTGTTAGGTCGGACGCGCAAGGTAGTGATCGTGAGTCTCACGCGATTCCGAGAAGCGCGATGTGGCGCGTAGGTTAGTGGAGAAGGAGTGACGACGACGTGGTTCAAAGCAGCGCGGAGGGAGAGACCAGGGATCGACCTTGCCTGAGACCAGAGACAGAGAGCGAGTGCGGGAGCTGTGCGCTACTCACACAGCAGATTACGAGAGACCTTGGCAATCGGAGCAAGCAGAGAGAGTCTTGAAGAGTCAGCGGCCGGGGAGCACTTGCGGCAGAGACGCCTAGCGAACAGCTGAGCAGCGCGAGTTACACCCAGCTGAGCCACCGTCGTGGGAAGAAAGGAAGAGAAGTTGTAGATTTGACTAGACATGAATGAGGAAGCGAGCCAGCTGACTCTAGGCAGCCAACGTGGGCACCAAACCCCAGGCATGGACACCCTGCAGAACTTCCTGATCAAAGGGCAACAAGTGGCATGTTGAAGAAACACGTGGGCGGGCTCAGATACCGCGTAGTGTGGAGGACCTCAGTTGAGAGGCGTGGTGTGGGCCACGTTAGATGAGGAGACCTACGTCAGAGTGTAGCCATCCGTCTGACGCACGCGGTGCGTGTTGGGAATGACGTGTCCAGCACCCCAGACCTCGCGGTGGTGCATTCGATGTTTCCAAGCGCGTAGGATCCCTGGATATGAGCCTATGTGTGCACAGAGACATCTACCGGTGCTAGATCCAGCTTCTCACGGCAGCTCGTACCCAGCGTGGAGGCCTCCAGGCGATGTCTTCCTTCATGGTACCGGGACGCTGGCATCACCCCTGTCCTGATAATTCGTGTGCCGCACAGAGAGAGTGCTCGCTTTCAGTGGGCCAGGTACTGTCCAGTTGGTAGTCGACTGGTCGGTGCGTGGACCGGATCCTCGCCATTCCTCCATCGAGGCAGTGTGAGGTGGTGGGCCAGTCACCATTCGCTTGGAGGGCGGCGGCAAAGACACGCTACCCCCGTCGCACGCCACCTCCAGACGTCGTGTCATTCTACATGCTCTTCCAAAAGTTGATTTGATTGGCTTAAATTTCTAACTGAGGTGCTTGATTCGCTAAAATGCTTCGTTTGGACCGCCTTTCTGGACCATGCCATCCCTCCTCCAACTTCCGTCCAACAAGCCCAAAATGCAGCCAGCAAGCTGTCTCAGCTCCTGGGTAGGTCTTCAGCGAGATCTGTGACTGCGGTGCTTCCTAGAAGTGTCACTAAGCATCAAGCTTCATCCAAGGCACATCTTCAAGCCTCGCACTCTCTCTCCTAGCCATCATGAGCCTGCACCAGCCTTCGATCGCCGCCGACTCGAACGTCGCGCGTGAGGTCATCACCATGCACGCCTACACAAGTGGCCTCAAGGCTGGCGCCATGTCTGCGCTCGTCATGGCCACGGCCGTGTTCTCGGGCCACAAGTTCTGGCCAGCGTTCCGCACGCGCGTTGGTGCCAGTGGCAAGACGGGTCTCATCGTCTCGGCGTTCATGGGTCCCTTTGCGGTGGTCTCCGATAAGCGCCTGCTCGAAGGTGCACGCAACCCAGCCAAGTACCTGGCGACCTTGGAGCCAGAGTACGTGGACATCAAGATCCACGAACAGCACAAGCTCAAGTGGCACCATCGTCTCGCTAACCACATCTACGAGCACCCATACCGCTCATTGATCACGGTGGGCGTGCCTCTGGTCGGCAGCATCTTCGCGTACCAGGCGACCAACACGGCGATCCAACGCTCCCAGCAGATCATGCACACGCGACTGTACGGCCAGGCTGCTGTGGTCGTGCTGCTGCTGAGCTCCATGGGTTTCCATGACTTCATGCACAGTCGCGGCGGTGCCTTCGTGGAGGCTGAAGACGATGAAGAACAGCACTAGACGAATGAAACACAAGGACGTTTCTCGAGTGCGAGAGGACGTCGTGCATACCGCTATTCTATTTTAATTTGGACACGAGCATTGAAAATGTAACGATGTATTCAATCTTAAGCAGGACGACTGCGACTGTGTCCGGAACACCACGACGTGGTACAGAAGACTGCTACTCATCGGCTGTGTCGGAGAGGAAGTCGGCCATTAGACGGCGAGCAGAGCGTTGCACGGGGCACACGGGGCGAGCTGACGCGTGAGGGCGTCGAGCTCTCGCAGTCGAGGTTGACGATGGGTCAACGCGAACGAGGAGCTCGGTGAGGAAACCCTCCAGCAGCAAGCACAGTGTTGGAGAGCTACAGAGCCATTCGTGGTAGCGATGTGGCTGGCTCTGGTCGGTGAGCACTGCGTCCACGATGCTCGCACAGAACGAACACGATCGCAATGTGGAGCCACCATCGTGGCCTTCCTGAGCTGCATAATACACAGCATCACGAAGACGTCGAAACTCTGAAAAGCTTCGACGTACGACGGCGTCGGGCTGTGGCACGGACGACTGCATGCTAGGACCTTCGAGCTTTCCTCGCGTTGGTGCCGCCATCGGTGTGATTGGTACAGGAATCCGACTTTCAGTCGCCCGGGCGAAGACGTTGATCTTGTATCCATTTTTCCCACTGGCTTCATCAGTGCGGTGGATCTCCAAGCTCTGGATACGGCCAAGAGTGGCAACGGCCAAGCGATCCGCGTCGGTATCAGCATCCTGATTAGACGGTGATGGAAACGCAGGCGCCATTTCCGCAGGGGCGAGCCTGGGTAGCGGTGATGCTGTCGTAGCCAAGGCGTTGGACGAAGCAGTCACTGAATCCATCATGGTTGTTGTTGTTGTTGTTGTTGTTGTTGTTGCATACGACGATCACGGAGGAGATGACGTTACAAGCGCGAGCTCGAAGGCCGAGGCACGCGGGGAGCGAGGAGTTCCGGCCATGGTCCGAGGAAGCTGAGCTTAGCTGTTCGATCGAGGTCGGGGCGGTGACAAGCAGCGAGGAGCGCCGAGCAGGAGGGAGAGTCGGCAAGCCGAAGAAATCGAAGGCGTCTGGGTGGCTTGCAAGTGCGCTGGCCGACGCAAATTCGCGAATGAAGAGCATGGTGAGCGATTGCCAGCGAGGGTGGCGAGCTCCAAGGAAGGATTTCAGACCTTCATTCACGACTGTCGTTGTGCATCATCAGCAGTTCTTCAGCAGATTAAAATGGCCGCCGTCCACTGGTCGATGAAGAGCCACGGTGGAGGAGAGGAGAACGATCTCGTGGCCATGGATGCATGCTTGCGAGTCATCACGGACTTGGAGGTGCCGAGATTGCGTGAGAAAGGCAACAGGAGACCTTCACTCTTGGTACACGCATGTGGACATGTGGACCAAGCCGGCAAATGAGGTCCAAATGGACCTGAGTATGTTGTGCATCTGATTCTTGGTGACGCCTTCGCATCACCATACTCGCAGCGTGAGCCGCTTGCCAACACGACAACACGCACGCCATTTCTGCCGGCACCAATGAGCTGCTGCATTGACCTCCTCATTCAATGGGAATGATTCATAGCCCTGGCACATTCCTGTTGTTGCATGTGGTTTTGCGACTGCCACTTCCAGTCGAAATGCTCTCACTGTTCCCGTACTGCTGTGAGATGGCTGTCTTGGTGCCTTTGGATTGCTCGCATGCAAGAACCACTAACTAATGGAGACCATCGGACTATGTAGCCCCGAATGAATGACCCACTACGTATGGGGGATGGAGGCCAGTTAACTGCCCGCATTGATCATCGTCGCTTGGATCCTCTCACGTCAGTTCACGTTGAGATTCCGTTGGAGACGCGTCAACGCTGACTGACTGCCTCAGCATCGAAACCCAAGCCACCAGCAGGCAGCTCACCGCTCCGTTCTGTATGAAATGGCACCATAGTCACACACTGAATGGCAATCTTCCCACAATCTCGTCGACAGGATTCATTTCTTCCATGCAGAAAGCTGGACACCTGGTCGGTGCCTCGTCGACAGAGGCTGCTTGGCTGCGTGGCTGCTTGGGGCTTGGGACGCCGCAGTCATCACCACCACCACGCACCCTCTCAGTCGTGACGACTAGCCAAGCAGTCAAGTATTGTTCGATGTTCTCCATCATCATCCCATGCACATGCGTGTCAAGCTAGACATGTTCATGAAGCAGCTCAAGACCTCACCTTCTACGCGGGGGGGGGGGGGGGGGGGGGGGGGGGGGGGGGGGGGGGGGGGGGGGGGGGGGGGGGGGGGGGGGGGGGGGGGGGGGGGGG
>JAADVE010000920.1:0-12136 GCA_023334595.1 Pythium utonaiense | reverse complement strand
CGAAGATGCTGGCAATGATCTCCATGGAAGTGCCACAGAAAACGAGCCGTTTTTGGCGGCGCTATCGCAGTCTCCATACCCAAACGCGATTCGTGACGGACGCGCGACTCGCACTCCCGACGGCACCCACCGCGACGCGCTGTCCACACAGCAGCGACAGCCAAGCGCACGGCTTCTTCGTGCGCTGCCGCCCCAGCTCTCGCAGTGGCTGCAGCCTGCGATGTCGTCTAATGGCCACAATCGACGTTCAGAGCGTGGTGATCCCAGCGACTCAGGGGAGACCACGAGCTCGCTTCTCGCAGCTTCCACGGATACTCTTGCCACGCGTCGACTGGAGAGCGGAGAGCCGTTGGAAATGGGCCACGGGTCCAGTCGCCGTCGTGGAGCGTCGTCGTCTGGAAGAGCACCTGTGATGCTGCGTGTCGTGCCCATCGGAGAACCCGCAGTTTCGGGACGACTCGCTTCATCACCATCACACAGTGTGGAGATCGATGTGAACGACTCGGAGCTGCCGGCGCTGCTGCCGTTGACGCCGGCGACGCTGGCGTCTTCCTCTTCGGCTGATCCGCAGCCACCAGGCGAAGGTGTAGAAGGCACGCCGGGCTCGGCGGCATCGCCGCGCTCGACGACAAGCAGCGACGATGTGTCTCAGCACGAAGACCAGTCGACGATGGATGAACTGCACACGATCTTTCGCCGATGCCACCACTCTCTTCCGTTTGCTGCGTTGTTCTTCGTCTACTTTGCATACCAGCACGTGACTGGAATCATCGTGTTTATCGTCGGCTCAGTGGCGATCGTAGGGCTGGACGAGCGTCTTCGCACGCAGATTGCCTTGAAAGAAGACGCGAATCGACTGTATCTACTCGGGATGATTGCAGTTTCGCTCGCAGACGCTGTCGCAGTGAGCACGATCGGTGGTGATATGAACCCGCTGCGCCATCTCACACGACGACTCGAACCACCCAGTCCCGAGAGCGAAAATCCCAGTGGCGCGCTGTTTGTTGACGTCATTTGGCTCGTTCTCGTGAACGGTATGCGGATTGCTCTCTTCATTCCAACGATAAGTGGATCATTGACATATTCTGTGGATTCAGACTTTATCCTTCGACTAGCAAGCCTCGCGACAAAAGCTGCGGTCGCCCTGGCACGCCCTGAGCACTTACGTTGCAGACCACGAGGGCCCCACTCCGCAGGAGCGTGTACAAACGACTCTACAACGTCGGTGGGTGACGACGATTTGGAATTGGGATCCCAGCGCAAGCAGACACGCTTGAATGCCTCCTTTTATCGCCGAAAGGTATGTGATCAAGGTCCAATCGTCCACGACACTTGTTGCTGATGGTGTGCGTGTGGTGTAGCGTAAATTGTACGGCATCATCGAGCTGGGCTCGATCTTGATGCGGTCGCTGTTGGCTGGGGTACCTTGGTGCAGCTACTACCAGCTCAGCAGCTCGAAGTACATCGGCAACCTCTTCACGTTCATCTACATCTTTGGCAAGGTAAGCTCCCAGCCGAACAACCCTTCGAAAACATCTCTGGCGTTTGCGGGTCTCACATGATATCGATGTCGTAACCAGGGAATCATTCTCGCAACACAAGGACGACAACTCCTCCGGCTCGCGCGATCTTTCATGAATCAGGGCTTGGAACACGCCAGCTACGTCACCCGTGACGAGGTGGAGCTTGCTGGATCTCCTGATTGTTCGATATGCTACGAAACCATGCAGACGCCTGTGAAGCTGTCCTGTACTCACCTGTTCTGTGAGGAGTGTGTGATGGAGTGGTTCGATCGCGAGCGTTCGTGCCCGCTTTGCAGAGCAGCGATTGCGTCCGCCAGCTCACAAGCCGAGCTCAAGCCCCAGTTCCTCGACGGAAGCACTAGTCTCTTCCCACAGCTTTTCTAGATACTTGCGCTTATGTCGGCACGCCATGTAGAGACCAATCAATACTTCAGCTCACGCTGTATGTTTAATGATGAACCTGACTGATGTTGGCGTCCTCTGTGCTATCGACCTCAGGGATGTACTTGACTGTGACTGAGCCAGGCTCCGACAACTTGCCAAGCGTGAATTGACGTAGCAAGGTGCCTTCAAGAATGGCCCACTCACGCGGCGTTGTCGCCGTGAGAACGTCCGGCAGCTCGCTTTCCCCACGTGGAGTCATGAGTGCAAGCTCCACGACTTTGAACTGCATCGACACTTCGATTTCAATGTGGAAGGTCCCTTCCTCATCGTCCTCGACCACGTTCAATTGCACAGGATGGGCGTCGTGGGACATTGGACAAATCGACAAGTTGCGCTGCTGGCAGAAGAAGCTGATTGCGTCGTAAATGTCCCCACCGCTTTGCGTGCGCGAGCTGCCACGCAGGACACGCTCGACGAACGCCAAAGCTCTCGCTTCTGTGAACTTGGTGAGGCGGCTGGACGGCGAACTGGGACCGATAGACTCTCCAGCCGAGGAGGGAGATGTACATGCTGGCGGTTTCCCACTCGGCTTGGATTTGTGGTGACTGCTGCGTCCGGCAAAAGCCATCGCTTTGGATACAAGATACTTGACGATCTCACCGACACTGTCGTGTTCAACGACAGTGGTTCCATCACTTAGAGTAGACAGGATCTTGGATGTCTCCACGGCATCCGGGACAGTATGATTGTTCCTGTGATGGCGTCCCATACAGCTGATGAGCAGCTTGTGATCCACGAGGATGCGATCCCGCTCCAAATCTTTCACGATCTGTACCATGGACAAATTACGACTCGAACGTCGCTGCTGCTGTTGCTGTTGATACGAAGCCTGCTGCTGAGCGGACATGGCAGTTCCATTTGGATTGGCTGGCATCCGCTCAAGCCGATTGCGCAGCCACGTTAGGGGCACGCAGACGGGAAAACTACTCGCAAGGATGTCGCGGTACTGAAGCATGTAGCACGCATCTCGCAGCTTGGTCTCGAGTGCGTACAGCGAGAACATACACACTCGGTCGATGGAACGGACCCAGTCATCTCTGTCTTGCTCTGCAGAGTCGGTATCTGGCCCTGTTGCTTCGAAAACGTAGATGCCGAAGGAAGAGGATGGCGCTTGATCTGGTACTATAGCTGGCGAGGCTCCAGATCCAGACGAAGTTGGGATGGAGGCAACAGGTGCGCGTGGGTCCGAGTTCGGAACTAGAATCTGGAAGCGAATGCGAGACAGGTCCACTGACGAAGGGAGAGTACCAGGAGGTGTGGAGGTCGGGGGTAGACGTCGCACCTGACAACCCTGTAGCTTGATAGTCGTCGGACCAACCCAAGTTGCTTCGTCCTCCTTTTGCTGCTGAAGAGGATCACTCAGAAGCCAGGAGATCGAGGTCGGCAGTTTGAATTTGCCGATAGCTGGGAAAGTTCCAGTACCGTTGTTGAGTTGTGCAGGAGAGTGCGCGGTCGATTGTGTTGATCCAGCCACTGCACCGGTTTGAGAGGACTGGGCTTCAGGTGTAGTCGCCTGCATTGCAGCTCCCCGCTCTTCGTTGCGGGCAGGTACGAATTCCATCCGGCACTGCTCCTCTGACAGGCTGACCCACACGCGTTGATCTAATGTGGTCTTTGCGCCGAACAGCAACGATTTGGTGGCAGCAGCGGCGCCACGCTGCATCATATTTGCCGCGACGACTGCAGGAGGCGCCTGTAGTAGTGTCAAGTACCCAGCCTTGATGTGACGTGCACCTTCGAGCTTCTCCACTGTTAATGCCTTCATAACGTTGAGTAGTTCCTGGTGCAGCAGCTCCAGACCCGAATCGCTAATTTGGTTTTCCCACCGCAGCCGTTGGGCGCAAGTCCAGAGCTGACGGACTCGTTGCTTTGTATCGCTTTGTACTTGCAGGAGCTGTAGTGAGGAGTTCAAGAACACATCACAAAGTCCCACGGCCTCATCCGTTCGACGGCGGTCCACGAGCTGGCTCTCACCGATGTCGCCTGCGTTGTATGTCTTTGCCGTGGCGTCATCATCGGTGTCCTCTTCATTGTCTGGATCTCGGTTGTCTTCATCACCGCCACTCTCTACTTCTTCAGCTCCAGAGGCTGCTGGTATTGGAGCCTCGTCACTGTGCTCTCTTCCGGACACGGGTGGTGTCAGTCCCTTCAGTCGATGCTCGTCACTGAACTGCGAGACGGGTGCGATCCTGATGTGGCTCTCAGACTGAGAGCGCATCACTCGCTGCAAGAACGACCGCATCGTCCCGCTGCTTCGACGGGTGCGAGCTGAGACGCCGGTGCTTCGGTCCTTGTTCAAATCGCTTGCACTTTCTACCAAGCTCTCTGTCACTGGTGTTTCTGACTGCAGAGACATCGTCTGCTGGCGTGGTGAGTCTGGTGTCTTCACGTCACTCTCCGCATCGGCGGATGGACTCGTAGTTGCAGGGTCTGTGCGTTCCTGTCCGACGCCATGGAGACCACCAAGTGCTCCGCTGGCAGTTACATTATCAACCACCACGCGAAGATCGATCACAGTGCCATTGTTCAGCGACTTCTTGCGGGGAGTCCCCAGCAAAGTCGACTTCATCTCCACTGCTACTCACCTGAAACAGCTTTAATTGATGCGGGGCTTGTCCTTGGCGAGGCGTTGAACACGAGCAGCCAGCCGAAGTCGCGCAGTGCCCTCCGTATTCTTGGAAGCCCTGGGTGAGATTCAAGGCGAAAATAACTTGGCCCGTTTCGGTCATGACTGAACAACTCGCACACGTCACAGATGCGTACTTGCAACACGTTGAGTCCCAGCAATGCACACCAGAGCTTGGACACTCGGCCCGTTAGCGGAGAAGGCCATGCCCACACAACAGCAGAAATCCTCTAGAACGTTGCGATATATAACTTAACTGTCTTGTGACTTCCTCTTCTTGCGTGAGCTGCTGCTCCTGCCTGTCTGGCTGCTGCGTCGCGTCGTCCGTTGCGACAGGCTCTGCAGAATGAGCTCGTCCTCGTTCTCTTCCTCCATGAAGCTGCGCTGCGAGAACGCCGCCACCGTGTTGGTCTGGCGTCGGCCCAGCAGCAAGTCTGCGATCTCTGTATCCACTTGGAAGCGGGGCTTTCCGCGTGCAAGTGCCATACTCGCGTGCATGCCTTCGTACGTGTCGTCGTTGGCAGCCAGCGCCTGGGTGACAGCAGCGACAGCATCTTGGGCCGCCTTTCGGCTTGTGAACTCGAGGAACATGTATCCGTCGGAGCCAGAGCTCAGCGCATCATGGTGCACCTGGAACATGCAGCAATACCGCCCATTAGAATAACCCACGGAGACCCATGGGACGTTGCAGAGACCCCACTCACTGTCACGGCTTGAATGGCTCCGAAGGGCTCAAAGAGCTGGCGGATGCCCGGCTCGTGGAGACACAGAGACGACGGCACATGGCCCACCCACACGCGCCACGACGCGTGCTGCGCGTCCACGGCCTGGCTGAAGGTCACAGACGACTGCTTCTCCTCTGCGTCCAGCTCACTGCCGTCATCCACGTCCTCGGATTTGATGCGCCGCCTCGCCATGGTCTCACTTACCGCTCAGTGCCAATCATGCGACGTCACAGAAACGAGGTGAGGATAGAATGTCACTCTAGGGAGGGACTGGATCGTGGTGAGCTCCACGACTTCAACATCAACATGGGGGGTACACCCCCCAGACTCACGGTTCATTGCGAATCTCTCAACGTGTCTGCAGTACGTAACTCACGTGGATCAGCCAGCGGAGATTGGGGCCTTCTACGAGCAGGAAGAGAGGAATATTTGCCCACCGTTGAGACCGACCACCAGTGGTCAAAGCGTGACGCTCGTGCTATTACTACTACTACTACCTTACGCACTCCTGTCTGCCGTTGACGCTTCGCTTTGCGGCTAGAATATGCGGTCCACCAAAGGGATTCTTCTACTCTTGGCCTCGATGAGCTGGCGGCAGGTGAGCTTAGTTGGCGAGAACGTCCGTGAAGATCGCCACGTACACGTCGATACCACGCAGGAACGTGTCCTTGTGCAGACGCTCGTTGTGCTCGTGCAGCAACACTTCCGTGTTGCTCATTGGCGAGAAGCCCAGCGCTGGGATGCCGAGCTTACGCACGAAGCGACTGTCAGTCGCGGCTGGGAAGACCTCGGTCTCGACCTTCATGCCGAGCTTATCGCATGCACCCTTGAAGAGCGTCCACCACTCGTTGCTGTCGTCGCACTTGGTGGTGTAGTGCTCATACAGAGCGTTCTTCGTCTGTGGAGCCATCTCCCAAGACACGCCCTCCGCCGAGCACCACTCATCCAGCTTGTTCTAATACACAAAGCTAGGCGGTCAGACGCATATCCAACGACTCAGAGAGTTCCAACGCGCCACTCACCTTGAACTCGGTCAGATCCTCATTCGGGGAGATTCGCACATCGAAGCCGGCGACAGCCTCCGTCGGAATCACGTTCATAGCAAACGTTGACCCGCCATCCAACGTCACACCGGCCTTCAGCACCGTCAAGTTCACCGTCGTCACGTCTCCAAGCTTCTTCTTGTGCATGTCACCGTGCTTGCAACCCACGTCCGCGTTGAGAAGCTTCTCCTGCTCCTCACGGAACTTGATCGCCTTGTTGCAGACATCCACGAGCTTGATGGTAGCAGTGTTTTCAATGAAGCGGCTTCCGTGACCGGTTGGACCCTTCGCGGTCACGTAGAACCACCATGGCACACGCTCTCCGTAGAACACAGTGAACGCGTTGCCGGTGTTAGCGAGGCCTTCGTCGAACACAAACGCAATCTCACCGAGAGCCTTGAACTGTTCGCTCAACAGGAACAAACTCATGCCATCGTTGCCGCCAATCTCCTCATCTGGCACGTACAGCAAGTGCACATTGCGCTTCGGCACGAAGCCCGTGCTCTTCAGGCGCGCAACAGCCTCCGCGTACTGGATGCACACGCTCTTCATGTCCTGCGCACCACGACCGTAGATGCTACCGTCCTCCAGGATCTTGGCCTGCTCATTGCAACATCACAAGCGTATGAGTCGCACAGTTCGTCAGCGTCCATGATGGAAGACACGGTATCTTACGTCAAACGGGTCCGAGTGCCAGTGCGTGCGGTCCGCCGGCACCACATCGTAGTGCGAGTTCAGGATGATCGAAGGCAGCGTCGGATCTTCGCCCTTCCACGTCGCCAGCACAATCGGCTTGTTCTCCACCAGTGAGAACACTCGCACCTCCAGTCCGATCTCCTCCATGTACGCACGCAGCCACTCAGCGCAGTCATTGTAGGCGCCCTTAGGTCCGTCGCCGCTGACGGTGGGGAAGCGCAGGATCTCCAGGAAGCGCGTGACGGCGTCCTTGCGTTGGGCCATTGTGGTCGACGGTGCGTGGTTCTCTGTGGTGCTCAGGGGTCTGGTTCGAGAGTGAGCTCGTGCGGGTGTTGCTACAGTGTTGAGAGCACACACCTATCGAACCGTGACACGGAATGGAGCCAACTGCATCATCAAGAACCCGATGACGAAGAGCTCACTTGACGCAGAGAACGTAACAAACCGGTTCGTAACACTCGGACTTCCAATCATGTGGGCCGTCACCATCAGAAGTGGAGACGAAATGACCGTGGCACGTACGATTAGGAGACGCGTCGAGTACGAGATCGCCAAGCGCAAAGGATCGCGGTTCATCTCGGCAGCATGGCCTTTAGACAGTGGAGATGCAGGTGACGAGCGTGCGGTCCAGGCACAGGTCAAGGAGATGCTTGAAGAACGCCGTGCGCTGTATCCGACCGCGTGCCACCACTGCTATGCGTACACGACGCTGGATGGACGCGAGTACTGCTCTGACGATGGCGAGCCACACGGCACAGCAGGCAAACCCATTCTTGCTGCGTTGCAACGCAGTAAGCTTGTGGATGTGTGTCTTGTCGTCTCGCGCATTTTCGGGGGCACGCTTCTCGGCACTGGCGGGCTGATCCGAGCGTACGGCGGCGCAGCACAGGAAACCATCGAGAACACCGAGATCATCGATAAAGTTCGCATGACCACACTGCACGTTATCGCACCATTCTCTCACATCGATGCAGTCAAGCACAGCTGCACCAAGTTCGTGGCCGAGATCGTTGCGCAAGACTTCGCCGCACAGGCGAGCTTCACCGTGCGCGTACCGAGCGATCTCGCATCCGAGTTCACGAGCTTTTTGAAATCGCGGTCTTCCGGTGGTGTTGCTATCCACGAGTCCACTGTAAGCGGTCCACGAGATGCTTCAATATGATCCATCACTGCTGCCATCGTAATCCCCATCTTTCCACCGCAACTCCGATCGTCCGCATTCACCCTGCTTGGCTGTCCTTTCTCGGGATCCCGGTTGACACTGATACCATCATTCTGCCCAGACCAACTTCGTACTTAGTCGAAGTGCAGGATGGTACAGTACTGCACAGTAGTCGCGATGACGTCCCGAGTGTTTGGACGCGTCCAGACGCTGGATCAGGTTGTCGACTGTGGTGGTGAGGGGTCGAATTCCAATGACATCCAGCTGCCTTTCCCAGCCAGCGTCTGCTCTGGATGTTCAAACAGAGACACCCGACCGCCTCTCGTGTTTCCAGAGAAACAGCCTTCGACGGAATGCGCATTCCACGCTGCGTCTAATGTACAATGGGCTGGTGGAAAGAGAGCGAAGTGTTTTCCACGGTGTCAAACAGCAGCAGCGCGTGCTTTGGTTGCGTGCGAAGTTGTGACGCAGCAGCTCGCACTTCATTTGCAACTAACCAACCGTCCAAGTCGGGCCCGCGCCTCGACGTCCGCCCAGCGTCTCTGTCCACGCAGGGCAACTTCCCACGACCCAATCAGCATCGAGTTGCTATTTGACAACTCGTTCTGCCACCATTGTCGTCGCATCGTCCCTACAAACCGCCTGGGACACACGCAAACAGTTGCCATATAAGAACAAGTACGGTACGGCGTTGCCACACGCCCTCCGTTGTTGTGGAGCTCCTCGTTGGTTTGTTGGTGTTCCGTACATCAATAAATTGCGACCAAAGGCGTCAGGGGAACAAGCCACCGCGCCGCACGCACGGCGTAAGCAGCTTCGCGAGCCAGCAGCTCCGCCCACCACCGCACGAACACGCGACCGCCTCCCACGCACGCGCAGCTTCCGTATCCATCCCAGTGCGAGGCGCTTCTGCAGCGACGCATCGTACACTCCCCAAAAGCGAGCGATCGGAGACCGTCACCATCATGGCTGAGTCACACCCGATCCTCACGTCGCCTGTGATCGATGAGGACTGGGAAGAATGGTCGCCCGAGAAGGGATCCTTCCTGCACCACATGATGGCCGGATCGGCCGCCGGTGTCGCGGAGCACGTGTCCATTTTCCCCATCGACACGATCAAAGTACGTGGCTCAGATGACTCGCACGGTCTCACGTCAAACGACAATGACATACTCATGATGCGAATGGCTCTGTGCACACTGTAGACGCACATGCAATGCCAGCGGTGTCCGGTGAACGGCAAGCAGGTGCAGCTCTCTGCGGTCGCGACGGCGCGCCGCCTGATCGCCGAGGAAGGTCCGCTGCGTTTGTTCCGAGGTGCGCTTTCTCTCTTGCTCTCTCTTGCATGTGTCATCGTCATTACGAACCTTTATTACCGTACTGCATCTCTAACTTGTGCGCGTGGCTGCTTACCTGTTCGTAGGCGTGAGTACCATGCTGAGTGCGAGTCTTCCAGCGCACGCTGTGTACTTCTCCGTATTCGAGTCGGCGAAGAAGTCGTTCGGCGCCGACAGTCCCGAGCACACGCCGATCGCCTCAGGCGCTTCTGGTGTCGTTGCTACGGTGTGCCACGACATGATCATGACGCCCATGGATGTACGTAGTGGCTTCGCAACGTTGCTGTCAATGGGAATGCTGCATTGACTCATGCACGTGCGATGAACAGGTTATCAAGCAGCGTCTGCAGCTGGGGTACTACAACGGCGTGACGGACTGCTTCCGAACGGTACAGATCCATGCTGCGTTGCCTCCAAGTCGCATGCATCACCGTGTTTTGCTAACAATACGCTGCCCTGCCTCGTAGATCGTCCGCCAGGAAGGATTCACCGCGCTTTACAGAAGTTTCCCAACGACCTTCTTCATGAACCTGCCCTACAGGTACCGCCCCTGTTGCTTCCACTGCTCTTATGCCTCGGATCTCACATGCAATTGCTGCACTGTAGTATGATTATGGTCTCCGCGAATGAGACGTTCAAGAAGATCTTGAATCCAAGCGGTGACCTCAACGTTGCGGCGTACATCGCCTCGGGTGCAGCTGCGGGTGCGCTTGCCGGCGTGATCACAAACCCGCTGGACGTTGCGAAGACGCGTTTGCAGACCCAGATGATGCTGATCGAGGAGCAGTCCGGGGTGCGTATGCTGAACTGAGCCATAGCCTTGTGAGCTGGTCGCTAACCCTCCTTCCGCGAATCCTTGGTGTCAATGCAGTGCTCATCAAGCTCTCGCTGTGCCCCTCAGCTCCAGGCCCGTGGTGGTGTCGCGCTCTCTGTGCCTCAGTCGTGCTCCGTTCGACACGCTGACACGGTACGAAGCTGCTTAGCTCTGTTGACGAGAGTGTATCGCGTTTGAATCACTGACCTGAGTCTTCGTTATCGTGCTGTAGCGGCCTGCTGCTGCCGAACCCAAGCTTCGTGTCCAGTACCGTGGGCTGATTGACGCGCTGGTGCAGATCCGTGCGCAGGAAGGCTACGCGGGCTTTTTCCGTGGCGTGGTGCCGCGTCTGTTAGTGCACGCTCCTAGTGTTGCCGTCTCTTGGACGACTTTCGAAGTGCTCAAGAAGACGCTCGACAAGATGGCCACAGAAGGTCAGTAGAGACCCAGTCTGTGCCACCCGTCGAGACGAAGCCGTGCGAATACCACAGTAGCGACTGCTTCCCACACTGCGCAGCGCGTCGCAGTCTTGGTGAGCGCTTTGCCGCGTGGCTTCTCCGTCTCCGTCGTCGACACCCCCTCGTATTCTGCTGTTGTGAGTTGTTTCTCCATTGGGAAGTTTGTCCTTTGCCCACGTCTACAAGAAGCCAACCAGCAACGCTGTCAATGATGCAAAAAGAACCAAAATATGAGAAAATTACATAGAGTCCACGCGTGTCTTCCTCGTGTGTTCACCGACGCACCTTCCATCTGCATCCATCCACCACCAGAGACTCCGCAATGAGCAGCTAGCTCTTCATGCAGGAGCTGCAGTGCAGTAGCGCTGGATACGCATTTCATTGCTCGTTTGACAAGCATCCGTGATAGGAACCTGTAAATTTGCATTTCTGTTCTTAACATGTCGTCGACGCGCTCTTCGTCACGGGGTCTTTGAAGATGCGCAAGGTCTCCGCTGCTTCCACAATTCCCACCACAACGCGATCGAATCCGTCGATCCACACACGCTGCGTGAGAGATTCACCACGGCGCGAGACGACGATGGTGCTAGGCAAGGACGCTGTCACACGCTTCCTGGAGCTGCTGCGGATCCCGACCGTGAGCCAAGACGGCCCGTACGGCGTCTACAATGACTGCGCTGAGTGGCTGCGCGCGTACATGGAGGAGATCGGACTGAGCGTGCAAGTGGTTTCTGTCGTGGAGAACAAGCCGTTCGTCATTGCGACGTGGAAGGGCGAAGATCCGACGCTGCCGTCCATCATCCTGAACTCGCACTACGATGTGGTGCCTGCGGACCGTGCCCACTGGCACTCGGACCCGTTCGATGTAATAAGATCATGTGGACCTCACAGAGCGGCTTTGGTCTGGGCTGATAGGCTTGAATGGTGCTGGGATGCGTAGGCGAAGGTGCTGGAGGACGGCACCATCTACGGCCGTGGCGTGCAGGACATGAAGAGCGTGTGCATCCAGTACGCGGAGGCTGTTGCGCGCCTGAAGAGCACAGGATTTGTGCCGAAGCGCAATGTGCACTTGTTGTACGTGCCGGATGAGGAGAACAGTGGGCCTGGCAGCATGAATGACTTTCTCCAGAGTGATGAGTTCAAGGCGCTGGGCCCAATCGCGCTGGTGCTTGATGAGGGGCTCGCAAATCCGAGTGATGCATTCACGGTCTTCTACGGAGAGCGCGTGGTGTGGTGGTTCTACGTGACTGCGAAGGGTCCAACCGGTCATGGAAGCCGCTTCATCGAGAACACCGCTACCATCAAACT
>JAADVE010000919.1:0-12141 GCA_023334595.1 Pythium utonaiense | reverse complement strand
TTCTGCGCCTGTAGCAGCTTGACCAGCATCTCGTACAAGAACAAAAATGGCGTCCCCCACATCGTGTATCGAGAGAACTCGCCCGCCAGCTTTGCCACATCGGCGTCTTGGCCAGCGAGTAGCAGGAACGTCTCCACATGCTAATTGAGCAGACACACAGGCACCAGACACAAGCCAAACACGACGAGGAATGCTGTCTGCAGGTACACGCCGATCTTCTTGTGTTGTCCGGCACCGTAGGCTTGCGACGACAGCGTGTCCAACGCCGAACACAACCCATAACCGATTGACAGCGACGTCAGTGTTGTGAACATGGACGACATAGTGACGGCGTTGACGAAGATTTCGGTGTCGGGCGAGTCGAGATGGCCGACCAGCATCACACCAACGAGGTTGGGAAGGTAATCGAGGAAGTGTGTGAGGATGATGGGACCCATGAGCTTGAGCTGTGTCACGCCGAGCTGCTTCCACTCAATGTCGGGCACGTCGTCACCTGCTTCGATGTCTTTCCTGAAGCTATGATAGGGCATCTGAGGGGATCCCAACCCTGAGAGCGCACTGTCCTGCTTGATGTCGATCGAGACACTACTTGTGGTCAGCGTGATGGTCCGCGAGCTCTGCAGGTCGGGCAGCGTGATCGATCGCGAACTATGGAGTTCTGGTGATGTGGTCGTCCGCATGCTCTGGATATCTGGCAGTGCGATGGTCTCTGAGCTCTCGAGGTCTTGCAGCGTGATCGTCCGTGAGCTCTGGAGCTCGTATCGCATGCTTCTTCGCTCGTAGCCGCGTGGGAGCTCCATCTCCAAGGGGTGAAATCTGTGAATGAAACGGATTGCAATGGATGTATGAGCCTGCAGCTACTCGCGTTCAAACGTCGCGTGGGTTGCATGCCAACGAGAAAGAGATCTTCGGAGGTTGCTCCCCAGCGTGGACAGTGCAGACTGTCCGCTGCTGGATTTCCATCGTATATATCTCGTGTCCGGACGCAGAAGCCAAGAGATCAAGCGCCGAATACTCTACTAAGTACGAAATATCTCATCCGAAACTCATTCGGACACGGCTCGAATCGTTGACGGCAACTCAGCTGTCACAGACGCTTCAGTTAAATGAGAGCCCAAACTTTTGACTCAAACCACCGCGGGGAGTCGGGAGATGATTTACCAACGAGGAGTGTCCACCGTGGACTCCACGAGGCCCGGGTTCTTGAATCAACCGCCGTTGAACTCACAGTGGCATTCACAAGGTGTGAGAGCCACTGTGCCGGTAGATACATGAGTAGATTGCAACGGGGATGCACAAAGCCGCCATCTTCTCCGTCTGGAGCTCAGCACCACCCTCACCAAGTCCGAGAGAGTTATGTGGACAATCAGAAACACGGTGTTACATCTCTCGTGGAGTGGTGAACACCTCGTCGTTGAGAAGCGCATCAATTGAGTGGTTCTAATCTGATAGCCTCCTATAGACCTCTGTAATGTACGCAATTCAGTATCGTGTCAACTGTTGAGCTCTGCACGCTCCGGCTTTAGTAGTCACCGTCATCAAAATCAAAGTCTTCGTCTAGATCTTCATCAAACTCGTCGCTATTGTCGTCATCAAGATCGTCGAGGTCGTCGAGGCCGTCGTCTTCGTCGTCTTCGCCTGAGTCGAAGTCGTCATCGTCCACTTCGTCGTCATCGTCGTCTTCATCTTCATCAATGGTGTCATCTCCTTCGCTCTCTTCTGCTGGATCTTCATCGTCGCTGTGCTCACCGTCGACGTACATCCGGTTCACAAAGACACCATCGATCGGTTCATCTTTCAGTACGTCTTCGTCTGGATCATCCCACTCGGGCATCACCACGCCAGCAGTGGCGAATCCAAACTCCTGCACACATCTGACCACGCCGAACTCATCATCGTAGCCTCGCACGAGCCCACGCATCACAATCTTCGGGTGCTTCTCCTTGATCTTGTCTGTAAGCATCAGTACCTTGGCAAAGTACTCCGCACCGAATCCTTCATCCACGCGCTTCTCATTCGCGTTGATCAGCTGCAGCATCACAGGCCTCGAAGAACATGGCAACTCGCCGTCGAAGGCAGCAAGACGCTCTAAAAAGCCTAGCATCGCGGTGTAAAATGCCCGCGCTGTCTCTCCTCGAGACGTATCACCGAGAGTGATGATGTACTGGCGCTCTTCTCTCGTGGTCGCTGCGTGCTTCACCACCAGCTCGAACAGTCCGTCGCCCGTGATGTTTACACGTGCGATCTGCACGATGACAAGCTCTGACAGTGTCGCCAACGCCACCATCGACCGATCCGTCAGCGTCAGCAGCGTCGACTGCCTCTTTGTGCCGAACAGACTCGACGTTGGTAGGATGCAGAGCGTCGATAACCGCTTGCAACTGCGGCCCAACGCCTCACAGAAATCATCGCCGAAGATCTCTGGGTTCATTGTCTTTTTCGTTCCTCGGATTGGCTGGTCGAACCAGTCGACCGTGAGCATCTCCAGGTTCGGACACGCCTCGACGACGCGATAGATGTCTCTGGCTGACTTGCCATATCCCGTCGCCTCCAACGCCGTCTTCGTGTGGGTATCAATCGTGCGCAAATATCGCTTCCAGTTCCAATTGCACGCGGTCGTTAAAGAGAGTCTACGGAGCTTCTTCTTTGGATGCTGACCAAATATCTTGAAGAACTCGGTCGCGAACGGGAGGCACGCCCAGTCGATATGCGTCATCTGGTCACACGTCTGGCAGAATCTCTTCCAAGTGTCGAGATCCAGCATCCACAACTCTTTACAGGTTACGTAGTGCGTGGTCGCGGTGGTCGCTCCCGAGCCGTTGAGAAGCTGGATATTGGGGTTGTACTGGATGATGTGGTCGACGTACTCCTTCGCGGTCTCGTGGCCCTTGATGAAGTCGTGCATGGCCAAGTGGAGATGCTCTAACCCACCGTGCTTGCTCCATATCTTCATTGCATCAAACAGAGCAGTGACTAGCTCGCGCATGAGTGTCTCTTTGGTCAACCGCAAGCCGAACGGGGCGTTCTCCGGTCGAATGTATCGCGAGAAAATCAGTTTGTTCACGTCCGAGCACCTCTGCCCTGCAGCTTGAACGATCTGAGCCAGCACCTTCACTTGCGGTGGCTGGAAGTCCATGATGTCAAAGTTGATCTCCTTGACTCGCGGTGTGACGCTGAGTGCAGTCGCCCACGCATCGCGCGTGAACTCCCCGAAGTCCGGCACGCCCCGCATCTCGATGCGTTGGAGGTATCCGCGACGCAGCGTCATGCGGCGCCGCATCTCCACCATCGACTTTCGTGTCATGCGCTTTCTGTTAAGCAGGACGACAGCCTCCAGCGCTCGCTCGCTCATGAATTCATCCACGAGAGAATGCCACTCTTTCGAGACGGTCACGAGACTCTCAAAGTTGGCGACGTTGCCGTAGCCGATGCACACGTACCGGATCTCGATCTCATGCAGCACATACTCGAAGATGCTGTTGACAGCGGTCGGCGGTAGCGAAGACAGTCCGTGATGTGTAGCGCCAGTATCCACACGGAGCTTCTTGGTGACCGACTCCATGACGATCGATCTCTTCGTGCTGATGGGGGGCTCCAACCGACAAAAAGGCGGGAAAGTACATCGAATACTTCAATATGAGCCAATCAGATGACACCAAAGCATATTATTCGCATCTGATTGGTTCAAAAATGGACGCCACCTCGGTCTGATGCGCACAATCGAAAAGCTATCCGGCGGAGTGGCGATGCACATGGACGCACCGCCGACGTCGGGTCTGGGGCTGCTGCCTGCGTCCATCGCACAGAGCATTCTCCAGTCGACTGTGGGCGACTACCAGCAGAATGAGGTGAGTGTCGAACGCGAAGGTCTCACCACTCCGTTCCTGGAACTCGCGCTGGTGTCGAAGGAATGGTTCGCGCTCTCGCGCGACGCGTCTGCTGCCATCGCACTGCGCAGCCTCAGCATCAGCGTCACGACAGCCAAGCGCAGCGAGTTCCTAGCGGCGCGTCGTGCTGTGACGCTGCAGCGCAAGTATCTGCGCTCTCTGTCCATCAAGAAGGCGCCGATGGTCAACCACTACGCGAAGAACTCGGACCAGTGGGAGGCCGTGTTGGCGTGCTCATCCCGCCTGGAAGTACTCTCTACGACAGAGATGAAGAGCCCTCCGTTTGCGGTACTTGGATGCATCGTGCGTGCGGCTGGAATGCAATGCGTGGGGCTCCAATCGCTTGTGTTCACGAAGCCATTTCGCAACGGCGGCAACCAGTTCTACCCAACTGAAGAGCTGCGGCGCGAACTCACCATTCCGCTGCATGAAGCCTTGGATCGATTGGCACAGCGAGGCCAATCGGACGGTCTGCGTCGCCTCGCTGTGAGCAGACGCTTTGATCTACAGAACCAGACGACGATCGCACAGTACATCACCAAGGTCATCGAGAACTTTCCGAAGCTCGAGCTCTTCGACGGCTTCAAGGCCGCAGTGACTGCAATGGACCAGCGCACGTGCTATGAGTTATACATGATGGATGTTGCACTGTGGACGCGGTTCTGCCAGTCGCTGTCGCAGTTGAGAGAGTTTGACTGGGTCTGCGTGCCCTTCGCCACCAAGTTCTTCGAGATCTTCGGCCAATTCACCAAGCCGAAGCTGGAGAAACTCGTATTGACCACCGCAATGAACTGGAACTGGGATCAGTATCACAACCAAGTCGGTGCAGCTGATAGTGCAGCACTTGGAGCGACGGGGTACGGAGGCAATGCTAAGAACATCCACGCCGTGCTCCGGTCATGTCCAAACCTGAGGGAGCTCATGGTGTTCTGGTATAACCCTGCGACACCCGAGGACGCCAACTCCAGCCTTTATTCGTCCTACCGTTTTCCAACGTCTAGGCTCATGGATCCAGAGATGTTTGGAGACGTGTTCTGCGAGACCTTGGCGGAGTGCTGCCCGCAGCTGACGGCGCTGAGCATCACACCCGTGGTGGACGAGATGAAGGCGAACTGCCCGATCAACAGCTTCACTGATCGCTCCATGAGAGCCCTCGCCAAGCTTCCGTGGCTCACAAATGTTGACTTGGACACTGTCAACGTCACGGGAGACGGTGTGTTCGAGCTCGTGGCCAACCACGTGGCAGCAACGCGTGCGTCTCGCAACTACATGCTTGAATTCCGTCCAGGAGGGCCTGATCATAGTGACCAGGCTGACGCCCGCTTCTACGAAGTGCTCAAGGGATTCCTGGAGAAGCTCTTAGGCTGTGAGGTAGTGCCGTGCGCTGATCGCGATGTCACTCTCCACCTCACAAACCAAAGCAAGTCGGCGAAGGAGCTCGAGTGGAGTCAGCAGTACGTGAGTAGACTCAAGGCTGTCCTGGCCCAGATCCAAGCGAAACATCCCACGATCGTAGTCCACGTCTTTGCCAACGAATGCGACGGAAGCAGTTTCTCGCGGATCGACGAGCTCGTAGTGTGTACGAATGCCAAGACCATGAAGCTGTGGATCAACAGTAACGATAGGGAGCAGGGCAACGGCATTTGGGACCGTCCAGTGGAGGACGACGACATGTACGACGACGATTACGGCTACGACGACGACCATTTTGGCGATTACGACATGTCGGACGACTACGACGAGTTCATGGGCGACTACGACGAAGAATCTTACGGCGACTCGAATAGCGACGCGGGCAGCGACTACGACTACTAGCGAGGAACACATTGGGACGAATGGATAGTAGGGATCAAATCCCCGTGTGCAGCGATCTCGCTTGCTCGGCCCTCTCTCTACAGTGCTTGCTGCAGCTATGGGTGGCCTTTCTCAATGTCTCCTTTTTGTACCTTCGTGCAACATTCGCCTAATATGAAATTTCGCATATTTTCAATCCTAAAATTTCAGCTGAGACCAGCAGCTCACTTGTTGCGATCTGTCTGTCTGGTCGGGAGCATCATGCCGCCCAAGCGCAAGACCAAGCGCACGAATGCGGCGGCCAGGCGCCGCGCCGACGACATCCTGCTGGCGTCCATGCCCCGCGTGACGGCGCTGCAACGCCCCTCCAAGCCTGCGGCTCCAAAGGGCCCGCCGTCCCGCCTCGCGACGCTGCCGCAGTCTCTCTTCCTGCACATGCTCGCCTTCCACCTGCCCGACCAGCGCCCCACGCCCGAAGCGCCGCTGGATCTCGCGCGTCTGGAGCTGCTCAAGATCGCGCTCGTCAGCAAGGCGTGGCGCGTCCACGCCAGCGAGCTGGCCAGTCAGCTGCTGCTGGGTCGCACGTTCGTCCACGTCAAGGCGGCCACGCGGTCCGAGCTGCTCGCGGTGCGGCGCAAACTCACGCTGCGACGGCCTTTCCTCAGGGAGATGCGACTGGCCGTCTCGCCGCCGTCCATCTACTCCAGCGCTGACAACGACGTGTGGCTCCAGCGCGTCACGCGGGTCCTGGCCGCTGCTCTCAAGGACGTGCCGCGACTGGAGATGCTGGATCTGCGGAACTACTGCGGCGCGAGTGCAGACCTCGCGGCTGTCATCACCTCAGCGGCGAAGCTCTGTCCACAGGTCCAGTCGCTGCTGCTGCCGCCGGATCTCACATCACTGGATCCACGACGCCTGAGCGGCGAGAACGTCAGCTCTCCGGATCTGCAGCCCATGTTGGAGGCTTTGTTTCAAGCCATGCAGCTGTGGCACCACCACGGCAGCACCAATGGACTGCGCCAGCTACGGCTGCCTACCCGCCAAAGTACCAATCGGTTCGCTCATTCTATCGACTTCCTGCGACGCATCACGGTGCACTGCCCGAGGATCGAGCTGTTCGACGCGTACGCTCTTGGCACTGGAGCCGTCTGTCGCGACGAACTGATCGTGGACCGCGCGACGTGGACACGCTTCTGCTCGACGTGCACGCAGTTGAGGGCCTTCGACTGGTCGATCGCACCGTACGCGACGTCGTTCTTCAAGATCTTTGGCAGATCCACCAAGCCCAAGCTCACAGAGCTGGTCCTGGCGGCGTCTCGACCCTGGGACTGGACCAAGTACTATGAGGATGTTGGAGAAGAAGAGGCGATGGCTGTGCGCGTGGACGGGGTCGGAGCGCAAGCCAATGATATCAGCCACGTGCTGCGTGCCTGCCCCGCCCTCAAGAAGCTTCGTATCAACTTGCATTCGCCAGCCATGAGCGAGGACGGAATCATCGGAGATGACGGTGGGTTGCTCGATGGTCTCAACCTGAACGATGGCTTGCCGCCCATTGATGCATTGGCAGCAGCGACCAAGAACAGCATCAACCAAGAGCTGTTCGGCGACGAGTTCGTTAACGAGCTGCGTATCAAATGCCCCAAGCTGGAAGAGCTCCTCATGATCCACGATGATGCTGTGAGCGACATCTTCGCCTCGAGCTCCAACCCTATCACGACCTTCACAGACCGCGCTCTTCGCCACCTCGCGTCTCTGCGCTACCTCTCCACGATTGAGCTCAAGTCGGTCAACGTGTCAGGAAAGGGCCTGTTTGAACTTGTCAATTCGTCCACAAATATTGCGGTTGGCCAGCGCGACTACGACCTGCGCATCGGAGATAGCCACGGGTCCTGTGAGATGGGATTCTACCGCGCGTTGGAGGGATTCCTGCGGTGCCTGCAGCAGCACGACGCGCCTCTTCATTTCCTTACCAAGAAGCTCGTGCTGCGTGTGGTCAACGGAAAGATGAAGGAGGAGGGTAAGAAGTGGAGCGAAACGTACTATGCGCGTCTCAAGAAGGCGCTCAAGGCTATTCGCGTCAAGTACCCGAAGCTCCACTTCCGCATAGAAGTCGCTGGCCTCACAACGACGTCGTTCAAGAAGATCATCGCATTTGGAGTGTTCACGGCCACGGCGACGCCGTTCAGCGACTACAACTGGCTACGCCTGCCGCCAGGCGCGCTGGTCGACGGTGTGATGATCAGGGAAGAGTACATGGGCGACGGTGGAGGCTTCGATGACTACGACGACTACGATGACTACGATGACTACGATGACTACGATGATTATGACGATTATGGTGACTACGAAGGTGGTGGTATGCGCGACGGTGGGTACTACGGTGACTACCAGAACGAGCGTGGCCATTACGGTATGGGCGGCTACCACTTCTTCAACGGCCTGCAGCTGGACGATTCGTACGGTGACTACTGATCAAGCGACTGATAGGTAGTAACTGAAGTGTTATTGAGATTTGCGGACCGGTCTGCGGATCTGGGACTCGAGTGTGTGGGAGAAGGGGTCTCAGTTGTGGAACTTGCCGTTTCCACATAAAGCAAACGCTAATCGTGATGTCAAGTGCCGACTTCTCTAGAGGATGGGATTCCACTAGCTTGACGGATGCCGCGTTTGCGTGGTTGTGCGTCCACGACGTGACGTTCAACCAAGCGAAGCGTTGGATTGACTTCTCGCATGAGGACGAGCCGCAGATGCCCGACTGGCCCAACGTGATTGCGCATTTTCTTGAAGCGTACATACTCAAGAGAGGCAGTCGTGTGCTCGACGGCTTCCGCCCGTACTTCGAGCGTCTTGCATTGGGAAAGGATCTTCGCTACCGAATGCATGCACAGACAGAGGCCCATTTGCGCAGAGAACAGCTATGGTATCAGGACCGCGAAGCTCAGTTCGAACTGCCGTATCTAGTGACAACACCGTGCCAGCGACGCTCGAGAGCATTCTGAGCCAGAGGTGGCGTGATCACGGCACGTTCCCGGACAAGTGTCGCCCCTACGTGAGCATGACGCAGAGCGAAGGGTACGGCAAGAGCTGGCTACTGCGAGAGCTCGCCTTCAGGACGGCCAACGACTCTGACAACGGTCTGCGCGTACTGTACGTGTCTGCGCACAAGACCACCAAGGAGCTGAAGTTTCCCCGCCGAACGCCGTGTCTTCTCAACTACTTCTTTCCTGGTGGCGCAGATGATCGACTTGTACTACTTACAGAACGACTCTGGATTCTGGTGGACTACGCGGTGAAACACTGGGATGCTGTCGGCAGAGACTGGCTCGGTCTCTTCAAGGCTGTGGGGGACGCTGACAACCAGATCCAGGAGGCGCTGGTTGGCCACGCCAAACATGTTCATCCGTCGACGGCCGAAAAACTGTCAAAGGCTCGCTACTCTTACAAAGATCCTCCGCAGCGAGTGGTGGTGTTTGCTGTGGATAATGCGAGAGGGCTCGTTTCCTATGCTGACAGAGACGACGTTGGTCGACTGGAACATCTGCGGTGTGCACTCTACGCTGTCCGCACGCTGCTACACTCTACGCACGGGTTGAACGTTGGCATCATGGGGCTGTTCGTGGACTCCCCCAGCCAGATCATCGAGCCGCCCCGCCTGCCTCCGCCTTCCATGGTGCGGCATCTCCAGCCCACCATCCACGAGCAAAAGATGTACACACGGTACCTCCGTATTGCATCTCCCGAGACGTTCGTCGCGAGCCACACTGTGGACGTGTGGTTTGACAGCCTCCTCGCCCGTGCCAAGACGGAGGGTCGCACCTGTTCGCAAACGTACCAAGCGATGGTCTTGAATCAAGAACCCGACCAGCAGTGGATGACGCTGGTTCGTATGGGGCGGCCGCTGTGGTTTGCGCGTCATCTCCACTCGCCGCAGACTGACCTCGTCCAACTTGCAGCCTCCAAACTCGACTCAGTAGCGGCGGTGCTTTGCCGCACGTGACTCCGTGCTAACTCGTGGTCTCCGCTGGCCAAGCGTCTCGTGTCCGACAACATGGCGACGCTTGCGTCGGTGGGTGGGTCCCAGCGCCAGTTCCTGAGCGCCTACGCGTCCGAACCGATGTTGGCATTTGGTGCCAAGCACGTCTGGTACAATCTCTACGGAGATTCTGGAAAGAAGGTCCTGGCTGAGTTTCGATCTCTTTTGGAGGAGAACCCAGACGCTGTTGTAATGACGGATGGTACTCGTGAGACTCTTGTGGCTCGTCTGGTGGTGGTGCTCGCGATGGATACGACTATCTATGCGTCTGAGGGCTCTTCTGACATTGGTCATGGTGACTCTATCACAGATTTCCAGTCCGTGGATGACTTTCTTCGTGTGCTTCACGGCAGTGGCGATGGTGTGATAGAGTCTCCGGTGCCGGCTGCGAAAGCTGTTCTGGAAAAGTCGCCCCCAACGGAGATCGTGAAGCACTTGCAAGCAGAGTGGAGCCAGTGGCGAATGGGCTTCAACCACTTTGTGGAGATGTATGAAGAGCCGAGTGAGGACGTGCTGTGGGCTCTGCTGGCTCATCGGGCTGCATGTGCATTCCCCCGACGACTCCACGACTGCGGAGTGGATTTGATGCTTCCTATCTTCCGTCACTCGTCCACTGGCCCTCCGCGCGTGTCGGCGATCCACGTCTTCGTCGCACGCCACGTTGACGATCATCCTGCAAATCGAGGCACTCGACCAGCCGATGGTGTCACTCGAGACGCTCTTCGGATCCAAGCGTGCATGCGGCTACCGGTACAGTACAAGCCCGAGCGCTTCTACGTCTTTGATCCGAGCCTCTCAGGTGTTCGTGGACGGCCTCGCACCATGGGCATACGAGCGGCCAGACCACGAGCCGGTCACGTTTTTGACGCACAGTGTAGTTCACGAGTTGATCGCACTAACAGGCTATGGAGCCAAGGATCCCATGGAGGGAATGGTGGCTTGCCATCTTAAGTACTGTGCTTACGTAGCCTACGGCGAGCATCCGCTGGTGAAGAGAAGCGCATTCTCTCCATTGGCGGTGTCGTTGCTGACGAAGAAATGGGATTTGGTGCTGGCACGCGAGTATCCGATCAAGGACGAGCTGGCGGTGGAGGACGAGACGAAGGAGACCCACGTCTGAGCCACCTCTGTCGCTGTCTCCACCGCGAGAGGACGAGTGGATCACGTTCATAGGCAGGAATGGTTCGGAGACCAGAGATCGGCCATCGGGCCCACTCAAGAGGAAGGAACAACAGAACGAACGAACCAGAAGCGTGCTTCAGTCCAACAACTCGTGCTCCGCGTTATCGTAGCCAGCTATCGTTTGCGAGTCGTCTACGCGGGCGAGTTGTTCAGATACATCCCCCAACTCCTTTCTGCAGTCTCAACATCTAGGGTAGTAAGCCCAATATTTACAAAAACACCCAGCTATAGCGACTGCTGTTTCCTGTGTTGGAGGCATCTACGTCCTGGAAGAAAAGTTCAAGACGGACTGGCCAGGCACGATGTACCCTGCAGGACTCCGATTCGTGACTGACAACGAGTTGGATATTGAAGCAATCGAACGAGAGCTTGGCGAGCATGAAGAGCACGTGGACCCTTTGGTCGAGGCATCTCCGAATTCGGCATCGTCACCTGCAGCAGCGCTCCCACGACCGGTTCTTCTGGGATTTACTTCCAAGCGGTGCGATCATCGATGGCGTGTTCATTCGCGAAGAGTTCTTGTACGGCCATCACTATGACGACGACGACGACTTTAACCACGTGAGTGTGAGCCCCGCAGACAATGAGATGCGGACCTTCGTCCAATCAGATCTCGCAGCCTTCGGATTCACAGAGGGAGCCAATGGCCAGTGGTTTCATCCAGACTACGAAGAGAACTACGACTGTTGAGGAGCATGATCAAGTGGTGAAGCCTCGGGTGGTGTGGAAATGCAACTTGTTACCACTGTGCCGCCTCCTTCAAAGTTCCGCTAGCATGTTTGAGAGCCCTTCATTCACCTGGTGTTCTACTGTACCCGTGTATCGCTGCCCAATACTCAGACCACCCAGCAGATTACCCAGCGAATATACTGCCGGCGGTGGGCCTCCGACATTGGCGAGCGACTCACGAGCAGCCTGGATCTGGGCCTGGAGCTGCTCCAACTCCGCCTTCTTCACGGCGCACTCCCACGCGTACGTGTTCTTCTCCACTCGCAGCTTCTCCAGCGTCACGCGTGTGTTCGCTGTCTCTGCCTGGAGCTGCTGGAGCTCTGTCCTCGCTGACGCGACCTGTGCTGTCGTTGCTACCAGATCCTGCGCTGTTTGGACGACTTGCGTATCGTTCTGTGATGAGTTGTCCTGCCGCCTTTCTCGCGGTCGGCGGGTAGTTCTCCACCGCGTAGCACGTCGCAGATCTCCGCTTGACTCCTGCGCGCGCTGCCGTGCGTCCTCAGCTTCGACGCTGTA
>JAADVE010000918.1:0-12150 GCA_023334595.1 Pythium utonaiense | reverse complement strand
GTGGACGCGTGCCACTTGGGTGACTGCTCCTGTACTGTACTGTACACCGCTGTACATACAGTATGCGCCAAGTGACCTTAGTGTGCATACTCAGCGCGTCTCACCAGTGCTGAGTCACCGCCATCATCAATCCAGCACCGAGTACCATTACACAGTGTGTTCATGGTAGTGTGTACTGTACGACACACTGCTGACCACTCCATTTGCCACGGAAGCTGGATGAACTTGGAACTTCAAGCGCTTTCCTGTTGGCGTCTTCTTCAACGTTCGTCTCAGACGTGCTTGACGTCAGAGCCATCACCTCGGTGACACGTGCTCCTCGCCATTCCTCCCTGATCTGTGAAAGAAAACAGTAAACTACAACGAAATTTTCCAAAACTGGACGAAACAAAAATTACGAGTGAGTTGTAAATTACACAAGATCTGGAGACACGGAGACCATGTGGGGAGGCGAGTCATACATAGCGACTTGTGAGTTGAGCCGGTTCTCCATGTCGAGCAAATCGCGGTGTCACAAATGGATGTGACAGACCTCCGAGAGAGCTGGAGGCAACGCACCCAGGCAAGCTGGTTTGGAGGCAACGTGGAGTCCGTCACGCTACCGTTTTTGAATCGGAACGCGGCCGTTAATCAGCAGTCTGTGCGGCGTGATTTCCATTCGTTTCTGGGAAAGCGGGAAGGACTCATCAGAGGAATGGAACAAGCGCTCTGATGGGAGTCTGAGAAGAGCAACCAACGTATCTTCCGCGATCCAGGCGACTCCTCATAGGCAGCTGCTTCTCTGATCGAGTGCCGTTTCAACGCCACATCCGCAGCCCAAGGCGCAGCAGCAATCTGCCACGACATCCTTGTAGGGTCACCTGCGTGCACTGCGAAACGCCGGAGATTACGCAGAGTCGCCTCCATGCCTCATGCTAACTACGGTAGCCAATGTGATAAGGTGCACCTCATCTTGGCTGCGACAACGACCACTAATGCCGTCTCTATCGCACTATGCGATGAAGCATGGGCGTGGTTGTCGCTTGCTTTGCTTCAGTCTGCAGCGATCTTGCACCGTCCTTCCTTCTGTCAAATTGATTACGATGCTGTGGTCGTAAGTAAATAATGGACGATTCCATGGGTGTAAGTTTCGGCTTCATATCACTCCCCATCGTCCAATCAGCGCGTCGATTTCGGTTATTTATACTCTTCTGGATTCAATCCAGACGAGAGTCGGAAGGAGTCTGGGTTTTCAGAAGGAACGTGTGGGGTAGGTGGCGCTGAATTTGTCGATAATAACGCTCAGCTGGGGTAGGTGAGCTGTAATTTACCAATCGCAGCGCACGGGTTGGGTGATTGATGTTGCCAGAAGTCTTTCTGCAGAAATCCGCTTCCGTCATCACGGCATCACGCCACTTTCTACCCTTTCCAACGAGTCGACAGGACGACAACTCCCCAACAAGCGCAAACGAGCAACCGGACGGAACAACCAACAGCCCAGCCGCCGCTGCCCAGTGCGCTCACTACAGAAGCTTCCGACTCGCCGTCACGTTCGTTGGTGAAAACGCCACCAACATCTACAGCCTACCTACACCTGCCGCACAGCAGCCACCAACAGAACCAACAGATCCCAATCACCCGACAGCTCAGTCCATCAATGGAGTCCGGAAACGCCGCCATGGTCGTGGTCTTTGGCAGTGCGAATGCCTTCGGGCGCGACGTGAACGAGACGGAGCTCATGCTGCTCACAGGCACAGTGTTCGTCGTGTCGGTGCTCATCGTGCTCGTGTACAAGCTCGCGCGCGGATGGGACGACAGCAAGGAGAAGACGCTGCTGCCGACCCACCACTCGTCACGCGCGACCACCAAGTGGATCAAGACGCGACAGCAGCACTACGGCAAGCTCGGCACCATCATGGAGCACGAGGAATTCGGCCCCAAGCGCTTGTGAACAGCAGCGGCGTGACAGGACAGGACCATCTACTCCCCCTCCCTTCCTGAAAGAGATTCTCTCAGCGATGAACGATGAAGAACCTACCAGACGGCCGCACGTAGCCGGCCTGCCAGTCCAGTAACATACACTGCAGGATCCTGCTCAAGAGCTGGGCGCTCGCACAGATCCGTGTTTTCCACGCATCCATGGCCGTCGTCCCCCTCCCACGGCAACACCGAGCAGCAGCTTTACGCAGAAGGTTCCAGCGGCTCGTCGCCAACACCCCGTCCACGCGTACGGACGCCGTCGAGAAGCTCCATGCCAGCCATGAGATCAATGCTACCTCTGCATCTAAGTTCAGCTGCCAGCTTCTCTACTCGATCCCGCCCCCATCTCATATCTCCTCCCCAGGTGAATGAGCAGCGTCTCACCATGAGAGCAAGCTGTCTGTCGTGCCTCCATCTGGAAGAGGCTATGGCTATAGAGACTCCGTAGAGACCGTGAAAATACACCTTCTCTACTGTCCCCACTTCTCTATGGTTCTGTCTCATGCATCATTCCAATCCACCGCAAGCCCTCCATCCCAGTGGCCGACAGCACGGCGCAGGCACGTCACTGACGTCGCCAGAGCCGGTGGATATTCGTCATGGGATCCGCCAGCGGAACGTTCATCACTGCACCCATGGGGTACAAATGTGACCATGACATTACTGTGGTTATGTACCCATGTCGCGGACAGCTACAGAGGCCGCTGGGCAACGATGAGATCCCATCCAAGTGTGCCCAGTGCGTTACCGACGCGAGAATCGCACAGCTGAGCTGCCACATTCGTAGGAAGAGACGACGAGCTGCACACGGGACTTCCCGAGAAGGAAACTTTGCTAGGCTTGCTCTGCAGCCACGCTGTGATTTGGTCTGGGACTGTTCTCACGAGCGTGTCTTCAACGAGCAGCTCCGTGAGCTTGGATACGTCTCCGATGGAGGTTGGGAGGCTACTCAGTGGGTTCCCAGAGAGATGGAGCGTCACAAGAGATTGGTGCTGGTACGTCAGTTCGTCGACACTTTCGAGGTCGTTGCTGATCAAACGAAGGCGTTGGATGCTGAGGCGACTGAAGCTTGATGGTAGACGGCTGAGATTCGTGAACTGGGCGTTGAAGACTTGAAACTTGAGTCGCTTCCACAAGATGCCCACATCGTCTGGCAGTCCACTAAGATTGCTCTTAGCCACTGTGAAAAACGAGAACGAAGCTGGCATGTCTCTGTGGTAGATACCGTCGAGGGGACTGTCAACTCGGGCTTCCAATATCTCGATCGTACTCAAGCGTGGGTTGGCCGTACTCGTGATGGCTGCATCGCGTGTCCATGATCGGAATGTGACGTTATACACCGCGATCGCTGTCAGTTCTCTGAATTCTTGGAGAACTGGCGGCACTTCCAAGGCAGGGCAGTGGGTGATAATGATCTTCTTGACCATCAATCGATCGAAGGGCGACAGTCTCGCAGCGATTTCATCGGAGCGACCCTCTATCCCCTCGCGATAGCAGTTGAGTTGAACAACGGCGCAAGCATCTTTACTTGCAAACCAAGGGTTCATCGGAAGGCGACAGTAGTGGCCAACGTTCGGCTCCAGCATGTGAAGTTGCGAGGTGAGATGTGTCGTGAGAACGCAGCCTGCCCACGCTAAAGACATGATTGTATGGATGGCGTGGTGTGATTTACCCAGCTCGCCGCCGCTGACTGGAACGACGCCTTCAGAGAGGTCAGTAGTGGGAGCCGTGACGATCTGCATAGAAAGTCGGCGGCGCAGCCTGTCGTCCCGACGGATCATTTTCTTCGCGATGCTCAAGCAACTTATCACAGATACGTGTGGAAGCAGCGAGGCGAAGTAATCGACGAGTGAAGTCACGGCCGACTGACGGATCACTTCCAAGGCGCTGATTAACCACGCATCGTCGAGGTAGAGTTGAGGTGGCATCGTACGAGTCGATGGGTCGTAAGCAGCGAGATAGGGATACACAACCGCCAGAGGTAGCACTATTGCCGATGTGATATCGAGCACCATGTCTACAAGAAGACTCACAAGTCGCCGCACCATCTCTCGTTTCCGAAACACGTAGAACACGATCGGAGATGAGATGCAGTTAAAGATGATCGCTGCAGTGGCGAGGGTATTGATTGAGGTGCGTGCCACTGAGCGACTGAGCATGTTGGCTTGGTAGGTCTGCAACCCGACCTCGACGGCTTCACGCACCGCATACCACCGATAGAAGTACACACCATTGATGCCTAGGCACCCATCCAACCCGAACGAGCTGTTATATTTTCGCTTGATTCCTGCTTGCCACGTCCTCGGATCCAACCAATGCGAGCTGTTCACGCGCTCCCCCATAGGGAAGACTTGGTGTTTCTTGTCTCGTAGCGTGGGCTGCGTTGCGAGTCTCAGTGTAAGTTGGCCAGCACGAGTTGATCGTAAGATTAACCCAAAGATGGCGTATGCGTGCACGCCTGCAAGCACGAGGTAGCTCCAACCGCTGAGTCGTAACGTGGACTGGGGTATTTGAAGGACAGACACGCTCGAAAACGCTGCGTCGCGGCTGAAGAAGAGATAGACGAAGGCTGTCACCAACACAAGTACGCCGCTGACCATGTGCACAGCGAGTATAAGCCACCAGCTCAGGCGGTAGATCGCAGGAGAGACTGCGAGGCGGTTCACGCCTAGACGTGACTTCAAGCGCGTGAGCACCATGATGGTGCTCAAGTGGAAGGCCGACGACAGGTACTGAGCGCCATGCTGAAGTGAGTTGCGGTCGCCCAGCAAAAATAGATCGATCTGAACGAACACGGACGAGCTCCTGCGGACAATGCCACTGGTTCTATTGATTTCCAGCATGTGCTCTTGTCGGGTTTGTGTAAGCCGAACGCCTGAGCAGCACAGTCGGGTTCGACGTTCACCTTCACAGCTCCACTTGATCGTCGAATTGGTTGCGAAACCACAGATAACACCATGATCACCTCGTCAGTTCATTTCCATTTGGTCGAAGCGGCTGGACCATGATCATGGGCGCCCTCAGCTTGGATATGAAGGCGGGCGGTCTACAGATCGACTCAAACAAGGCCAAGAAGCGCAGGATGGAAGGCAAATACCATGGGTTCGGTATGCAATTGGATACTGGTTGTAGTATCTATCTCTATGGGCGTGACAGGCAAAAGCAAGACGACAAAATCCAACACCAATGGACGGTTTTGCGTTGGAGATGAAGATGATGGAGCTCAAAAGATGGCGATGACTGCCAGCACGGCGGCGGTGACGACGGAGACCACACCGACAATCCATGTGAGCATCCGCATGATCGGCAGCTTGTTTGCGTACGCAATCGTATGGCAGACGCGTGCTGCGGTGTACACAGCCATGAGGATCGCGTTGACTTCGTGGTCACTTCCTGAATTGGTCGCGACGAGAAACACCACCAGCGCCAGCGGAATCGACTCCAAGTCGTTCTGGATGATCCTCTTCCACCGCGCCTCGTCCTCTGCAGCAGCCCCGTGGCTGGTCATCATCGTCTCTTCGGCCATGGGCATGGGCGAGCCGTGGAAGCTGAAGGCCACCTCCATGGGCATCATCTTGGCCATGGGCAGCACCTTGTCTTCCGGCGCGCGCGTGCCGGCCGCGAAGCCCTTGCGGCCTTGGACCATGGTGGTGACCAGGAACTTGAGGTACAGCACGCACGTACACATCACCAGTGCACGCAGGTCCCACGTCAGCTGAAGCTCCAGCGTCATCATGCACGAGACGACTTCGACTGAGGGTTTTGTTGGTTGCTGTGACGCTTGGGAAGCCACAGAAGGTGATGGCTCGCTACGGTGCAGCTGCTGGCGGAGGTGTCGCCAGTAAAACAGGAATTGGAAAATGATGGAGACATTCGAGCTGCTGCGAAAGCGAGAGGTCCATCATTCGCTGGCCACTGATGTTGTTCCCGCATTTCCTAGGTAGAGCAAAGGAGGTGGTTCACGCGAGAACAAAAAAGCCTGGCTTGATCATGGTTGGTGAGTGTTTTCAGCTGATGTCTGACTTGCTCGGCCATCAACATCAAACCTTCCATCGATGCTGCGCGTTCAGTGCTACACGCAGTAACCGACAATGACGGCGTCCTGTTCATAGCATGTTCGGCGGTAACACGCGATCATAAGTGCGAAGTATGCATCAATGATGGACCTTTTGCTTCTGCAGACACAGTACAGTGTGCAACTTTCCCAGTCACGTTGCGAAGGAAACTCTCCCTCAACTACGAAAGAGTGGGCGGAAGGCAACCAGCCAACTGTCATTTCCGATTGTACAGTACTGTGTTCCCTTTTCTTCGGTGTGGCATGTGTCTTTTCTTTTACGTGTTGTCTTCCAGTGGAGAAGATCCTGTGTAGTATTATTAAGTACAGAAGTAGTTCCATAGATGAAGGACTGCAGTCGCCTCGAGATCACTTCAGTCTGGGAAAGGACTTCAACGTCACCATCTCCCCATCAGCTGCAGCTCTTGATGGCACCATCACGTCAGGCCGTGAAGATAAATCGTGGCCCTGCTAGCTCCATATCCCCCCTAGTACTCGAGTCCAGCGCGAACATTCTCCACATTGACACTCAGTGCAGGCCCAGAAGCACCCCCGAGACGCCACCAGCATGTACAGAGACTGTGGTCCGATTGACGAGTGCAGAAGCGCCTGACTGATTCTCGAATCTTGCGATCCAGATCTCGGAAAACAGCAGCTCAGAGCAGGGCTCCTTCGCCGAGGCCCAGGCCAACTACTTGAAGCCCGACATGACTGTGGTGCAGGAGCTGAACGCGCAGCTCTAAGCCAAGATAATGGGCATCGTCTCGCACTTCAACATGGACCCGGGGCTGAAGGGCAGCTTGTCGTCACTGTCGTGGCTGGACACGTTCATCACAGACTCGCTGGCCACGGCCAAGGGCATCTAGTCCGTGGCCGTGCTGGGCGTGGAATTGCGAACCTGCAGATGGCGCGAGGAAGCCCAACAGCCTCCACGTCGTGTACATCAACACGTCACCGCGTAAGCCTTCGCCCACAGGTGCCTAACATCACGCCGATAGATTCGCCAGGTAAACCCGGTCTCCTACCAGAAGATCATCATCGATCTGCTCACACAGTTCGACTACCTCAAGGAAGGCAATTGTGTCATGCATCACATGTCATGTTCGGCAACAACGTCACCAAGACCACTTGGCCCAAGTTTGTGACCTTGGCGACCAAGTGCGTGGGCGAGGAGTACAGCGACGCGGCGTAGTGAGATCGCCCTCCAACATCCTCAACTTGATCAAGGACAACACCAAGAAGGCCCTGAAGAACCAGACCAGTGAGAAGCTGCGCACGGAGGCTGGCATGATCACGGCCATCGTGGTGGCGTGCACAAGACGCCGCACCCAGCCGGGGAGCCACAGTATGGAGTCGTCTATGTGCACTCCGCCCCAGCATACTGCACATAAATGGGCTATATTTTGTTGTGGCAAGGGGTGGCAAAAGCCAGGGTTTCTTGGGGAGGAAAACATTTTTCGCCTATAGAAGCATGTTTTTGGGCGAAAAGACACATTTAGACAGCTCCTTCTGGGTGCCGTAAGTACTGTACCCTCTATGAATAACGCCAGCGATTGCCAGTTTCTGCCACTGGTGATTTCAGTGAGTGACCCTGGCCGAGTGATCTTCGGGTCGTGAGCAACTCACGGACGCGGTGACCGAGCAGGTCAGGCACGCCGGAGCTGCTGGGATAATCACCCACCTCCAGCGGCCAATCCACTGACCACACAACGCTTCCAGTCAACTCGCTCTCTTGCCGGGTGGAACGCCTGCCGTCTTGACAACAGCTCCTCTCAGCTGATTCTCACCAGTACGATGCAGATGACGATGTGACCCTGGCCGAGTCATCATCGGGACGGCTCTGCATGGTGAGCAACTCACGGACGCGGTGACCGAGCAGGTCAGGCACGCCGGAGCTGCCGGGAAAATCACCCACCTGTGGTGGTCAATCCACTGACCACACAACGCAACTCTCAGCCTCCAGTCAACTCGCTCTTTTGCAGGGAACGCCTGCCGTCTTGACAACAGCTCTCCCGTGCTGATTCTCACCAGTACGATGCGGATGAATCCTGCGTTGGTTAGCACGGTGGCCGGTGCCACCGAAGACACTTCGAGTGTTGACGAGTCGGACTTGCTCTCTTTGTCGGAAGAGCTCGAGTCCGAGTACTACGACGACTCTGGGTCTCCGCCGGCCATGATGCCACCCTCGCTGCCCGTGAAGCCACCACGCCGTGCGAGTGGTCGGTCGAGCGGCCGCAATCCACCGCCACCAGCGCAAGCATCGTTGTACCACATCAATCCAACGCTCCCATCCAGTCACGCGGCTCCTCCGATCGCGTCGGCGATGCTTGATCCTACGTACGCCAACACGTGTGCTCTAAGCTGGCAGCATATCTCGTACTGGGTGCACGAAGATCGGGTTGTGTGGCGCGCACATGATGCGACGCAGCAACACCAACGTCAAGACAAAGAAGGCAAGCGGCTTCTGTATGAGATCACGGGACGCTGTGGCCCAGGTCAGATCACGGCAGTCATGGGACCGTCCGGATCGGGAAAGACCACGCTGTTGGATATCCTCGCCGATCGCGTGCGAACGGGCACGGTTGACGGCTACGTTCGACTCAACGGAGCTGAACGCAGCTCCGACGTGTTTCGTGGAGTCTCGTCCTATGTCTCACGGGATGAGAGCCTCCTTGGCTCGCTGACGGTGAGAGAGACGCTGGTGATCGCAGCGGATCTCTCACTGCCAATCTACATGCCTCGTGCCGTCCGTGATCTCCGTGTTGAGACTGTGCTGGACAACATGGGCCTCCGCAACTGCCAGCACACGCTGGTTGGTAGTATGTTCCATAAGGGTCTGTCCAGCGGCCAGAAGCGTCGCCTCAGCATCGCCATCGAGCTGCTCTCCAACCCGTCGATCTTGCTTCTCGATGAACCAACCTCAGGCCTAGATTCGGCCGCTGCCTTCGGTGTGATCCAATGCATTCTCGACTTGTGTCTGGAGTGGAACAAGACGGTGATTCTCACGATCCACCAGCCACCTTCAGCATGCTACGCGCTATTCACGAACACTCTCGTGCTGGCCGAGGGCAAGTCTGTGTACTTCGGACGAGCTGACAAGGCTGTAGAGTACTTTGCCTCCATTGGCTACCACTGCTCCATCTACTCCAACCCAGCCGAGCACATGTTGTCGCTCGTGAACCGAGAGTTTGATGGCCATGCTGACGTCGATGATCTTGCTGATCGATTTGCGCGCAGCAGCACGGCTCGGGACTTGTCCAACCTCATCACGCACGACTGGCGTAACGCCAACCAGTTTCCCGAGATCCGCGCTGATATTGGACTCAGCTCTCCATTCGACCAGTTTCGTGTCATGCTTCATCGCAATGCGCTCGTCGCTATACGCAACCCAGGCATGTACTGGATCCGCATCGTGATGTATGTGATCCTCTCCCTTTTGCTGGGCACAGTGTACTTCCGCGGCAACAAGTTGATCACTGACTTGCACCGAGCAGCGCTGCTCTTCTACCTCCAGGCGTTCCTTGTGTTCATGTCCGTGGCTGTTGTCCCCTTCTTCATCGAGCAGCGTGCAACTTTCGTGCGTGAGCGCATGAACCACGCCGTACGAGTGAGCAGCTTTGTCGCAGCCAACTTCGTTTCGTTCCTCCCCGGCGTCTTCTTGATTGCACTCGTATCGAGCACACTGGTTGTCTGCCTCACGGGTCTCAATTCCTTCCCGACGTTCCTGCTCAACCTCTTCCTCTCCCTCGTCACCGCGGAGTCGTTCATGTGTGTCGTCAGTGCGCTCTCCCCGCACTACATCACTGGCATCGCTGTCGGTGCAGGCATGTACGGCATGTTCATGGTCGTCGAAGGCTTCATGGTGCCTCTCAACGCGCTGCCGGTGTACTGGCGCTGGATGCACTACGTCGCCTTCCACTCGTACTCGTTCCAGTCCTTCATGTACGACCACTTCTCCAGCGTCAACACCACCTCAGCCAACGAAGTGCTGCACATGTACGGCCTCGACGACATCGACATCGCACGCAACATGCTCATCCTGGTCGCCTACGCTTTTGGTCTCCAGCTCATCTTCGCCGCCGTGCTCTACCGCCACACCGCCTCCTAACCAGTCGCAACCCACCACCCAGTCTCCATGTTGATCATCCACACAAACACACACACACACACACACTATAACCACACTTGCCAATGCATAGTTGTATCGTATCCACAAGAGCCTCCCCTCCCACCTTGAGGTATCCACCATGCGCCTGAATCTCAGGTGGCCCACGTACGTGGCCCTTTGGCGAAGGGATCCAGACAGAGTGATGGTCAAGTATCCCTTGACCGTCACTCTCGTGTGGAGCTTTCCGCTGTGGAGTCCCTCGTTGGAGGGCGTAGACGAGGGACCGTGAGAACCATCGGCGGGACCCAACACACAGTGGAGCAACGCGTTGAATCGGACGATGTGCTCGCTGGTGGTCGCCTAAGCGTCTTCTTCGCGGCGCGCGTGCGAGTCCACGAGCGCCCACACGCACACGAGACTCACGGCAACGCACGCAGCAAAGGCACAGCGAGACAGCGACGCGAGAACGAACGAAATCCAGCGAAAGAACCAAGGAGAACGACGCGAACACCGCACCAGAGAGAAAGAACCAACATGGATCTGTGGGAGAGCGTGCGTGCGAACGCACCGGCGCTTGTGGAGGTGCTGATCACGGACGGACAGGTGGATGTGAACGAACGCAACGACATGGGCGAGACGGCGTTGCATGTGGCGTGCAGCCGCGGATTCGACCACGTCGCGAGTCTGCTGTTGGCCCACGGAGCCGATGTCGCGCTGCAAGATTGGGTACGTTCCACATTGCATTCGTAGTAGGCGTCCAAAGATTTCTCTCGTCAGTGGCTTGGCTGGGAGTACGGGTCCTGATGGGGCTGTGGGCAGCTCGGTGTCGTGGAGGCAGAATCTGACGAATCTGTCCTTCTATAATTTAGGAATCGGGATGGACGGCGCTGCACCGCAGTGCGCACAACGCCCACTTATCAAGTACGCTGCGACGCAAAAGTCTGTGGGCTGTTGGGTCGTGTACTAATTGCTGGTGTGATTTTTGTGTTGGGATTCGTAGCGACATTATTGCTGCTGCGCCATGCACGCCAGCACCACGGGCGGCAGTTTATGAAGACATTCCTGTACGACACGAAGGATTTCGCCAACCAGAGCGCTATGCAACTGGTGTCCAGTCGTACGAAGTCGACCGTGCTCAGTGCTGATGAAGACGACAGAGAGGGCAAACATGAAGAAGAAGGAGAAGAAGAAGAGAAAGGAGAACTGCCAGAGGAGGACGAAGACGGAGAACGCCAGTGGAGATCGGATGCGATGGATCGGCGTGGTGGCATGGTTTACACGTTCGGCAAAGTGGATTTCCAGGTACGCCTTCGGGTCTCTGGAGTCTCTTGCACAGACGAGGACAGGTCACTGACCCGGGCCTGGTGTGTTGTAGTTGGGTTACCACTTGCCACACGTGAATGTGCAGTCATCGCCCCGGCTTGTCGAGCTACCAATCATCTCGTCAATCGTCCAGATCAGTGCCAGCAAGTTTCACACTATCGCACTGAACGACCGTGGACAAGTCTATGTGTGGGGATTTGGAAAGGGTGGGCGTCTTGGCACGGGCACGGAGTTTGACCATGTCGAGCCGACACGACTTACGCTTCTGGATGAAATCCCGATCGCGCAAGTCGCCGCTGGGGAAAACCACACGCTTGCGTTGTCTCGGAGCGGGCAAGTGTTTTCGTGGGGTTCCAACAGCTTTGGGCAGCTTGGCCACAATGTCAAGGCTAGCACGCACGAGAGCCGACTCACGCCGAAGCGTATCGATGCCTTCAAGGGAATGCGCATGATCGGGATCGCAGCTTCGGGAATGCACTCGGGTGCGATTTGTGAGGAGGGATTTGTGTACACGTGGGGCTCAAACAAGCGTGGCCAACTGGGTCGCAAGGACGGATTTGGTGTTGACCAGCCCAATCCGACACCAAAGCGAGTCGATCGACTGGTTCCCGGCCACGCGCTGTCTGTCCTATACGAGCCTCACGACGAAATGCGCGTAGTTCAAGTCGCGATGTCGGACGTCCACACCTGCGTTGTGCTCCAGTGC
>JAADVE010000917.1:0-12151 GCA_023334595.1 Pythium utonaiense | reverse complement strand
CGATGCAGAGCAAGTAGAGCGTGCGCTTGGAGAAGAAGAGGGCGTGGGCGGCCTGGTACACGTCTTGTCCGGCAAAGTCCCAGAACGTCACCTCGTGGTTCTTGGGCTCATGCTGCAGCACCTGCTCGGTGGTCTTGGTCTCGGATACCGGTACGGTGATGTCAACCTCGCTACTGCCATTATTCGCATTATTGGCATTGGTGTCGTCGTATTTGCCGCCCTTGGCTTCTGGAGACTCGGGCTCTTCTTGGAACTGGCACGAGAACAAGTCGATGCCGATCGTGCGGTCATCTACGTGCACCAGCGACGGCTTGCGGAGCGTGAGCGACTTGACTAGACTTGTCTTGCCCCACTCACTCGCGCCGACCACACAGATCTTGCTGCGCGAGACTCGCTGGGCTGCAGTCGATTCCTTCAAATCTTTGAGCCACGAGGTGACGTATTCTTCACCTTGAGTGTACATCTCATTCGGGATATCCGTAAACTTGACGTCCTTGCCACCACGTGTACGTTCTTCTGTCCAGAAGCGGATGCACGCACGGAGACCGGAGAGAAGGAGCAGTGGACTTGGGATGTCCCCGAACGACTTTCGCACCTTTCTCCACGATTCAATGACCTCCATGGTTTGTTTCAATAATGAATCCCCACCTGCACCGGAAAGCTTCGTGTCTAGAAGCTCGCTGTCGTCATAGGAACCATCTTCATTCGGAGGCTTCCAAAGCTGCTGCAGTAGTTCGAACCGACGCTCACAGCTATCGTCCCATGTCGCACCGTTGGCGCACAGTACCTGCGCGCAGTCGTGAAGAGCGTATGTTCCCGCACGTACCCCACCGAGCAAAAAGTAGAGCAGGAGCGACATCGGAGACAGTCCGTCCTGATGCAAAAAGTCTCCGTCAGTCAGTCAGTCAAAATGTCTCTCTTGGGGCTGTCCACACGCTGAAATCTATGCCCACGTACCCTGTTCTTCATGTTCGCGTCTGCACCAGCCTTCAAAAATGCAAGAAGGATCTTGTGGTTGTCGTCTGTATCGCGAAATGTCGGCATCGCCTCCACGAGACAATGAAGAGGCAGATTCCCCTCCTGCGATAACCGACCGGCATACGAGTGCCGTCAGCCCAATGTACCATTCCACTTCACACCAGTCAAGCAGATACGAACCGCATCCTCAATCACGAGTGAGTCCTTGGCACCACGACTAAAAAGGAGGTCCAGGCAGTCCATAGGCGGCGCGCCATTGCAGCTAATCACGTGGAGAGCGGTCTGTCCAGCCTATCCAAGTCCCAACCAGCGTGAGGGTCTCTGTTTGTTGATCGATAGTATCGTTTTTCGAATAACCGTACCGGATTCAGTGAGTTGATTGACTCGCCACGTTCCAGCAAGAAATCGAAAGGGGCGAGTGGAGGATTGTAGTTGCTAGCCAGCGCGTGCAGCAGCGGCAACTCCGGCTGAGTCAGAACAAAACAAGGCTTCGTCAGTCGTACCAATCCAGCGCGTCGCCTCCTATCAGGGAAACGTACCCGATGACTCGTCAAAAGATCGGCTCCATACTCAATGAGCAATCGCAGTACTTCGAACGAGTCATCACTCTGGCCTTCTTTCGGTCGCGTGACTTGGGACAAATGGCGCTCCAAGATCGATCGCCCTTCGTCGTCACGCCAGTTAGGATCAGCTCCAGCCTCAAGAAGAACCTTCACGACCTTTGGATCACAGCGGCGGTAGGTCCCAACCGCTGCATCGTACAGTGGGGTGTGTCCATCTTTGTTTCGCGTGTTCACGTCTGCGCCGCGCTGCACGAAGAACTCGATGATGGGAAGATCATTTAAGTTCACAGCGAGATGGAGAGCCGTGTGCCCATCCTATAGACAGCACACAAACAGATCAGCAAGGCTGCCTCACGCATGACTCCCCGAGGATCTGCATCTGTGCGCACCTTGTTTTGAATCGAGAGGTCAGCGCCAGCATCCGCAAACAGCTCGAGGATCTCGAGTCGTGAGCGATTCGCGTAGGCAGCACTGTGTACTGCTGTCCAGCCGTCACTAGTGGTCATCGACGGATTGGCGCCGTGGGCCAGCAGCAGCTTCACGTTTTCCACGTCGTAATTAACCGTCAGGAGTTTCAATGGCGTGGATTCGGTAACGTGGACAACATTGGGATCTGCCCCGCACGCGAGCAGGTACGCAAGCAAGTCACTTTTCTCATCACGGCGGAAGCACACATTGACGAGCGGCTGAAGAGACCCCCACACACACAAGCAGCAGCATCAGTGCTCATCATTTCAAGCAAGTGAACGGGAAAGAGGATACTTACGTTGTCCATCTTATCGTTGATATCGAGACCAAGCGCCAGGCACTGCTCCACGCCCTTGCGGACTTCATCCAAATCGGCGCTACTACAGAGCTCTGCCAGCTCCTCGATTGTTGTCGCCATGCCTCCCACGCGATTCACGTCACGAGAGGGAATGACCTGCCGGTGGGGAGCTCTTCTCCTCGCTGTGACGTGAGATTTATCGGATACTGAAGGTGGTGGATTCACCCGCACAGGTATCGGCACACAGCGGGTATCCGAAATACAAGTGGATACCTCTGCGACGTGTGAACAGTTGAAGTAGCAATCTGTGACGTGTGAAACAGCCCAGGTCAAGCACTTGATACGCATCAAACTTCGCTTGATTCGTCCAAAACGCGCCATCCAGAGAGATACTCTAACCTCTTCATGGTCGTCACCATCCTGCCCGCTGCGTCTCGACTCGCGAGTCCCGGAAGAAACCTTGCCGGGCGAGATATACTTGATAAAGAGGGCTGTGGTCGAATCGATAGCTTTTCACATGGCGGGTGTACGAATTATGAATATTAACTCCATGTTGAAGTTGATGAGCCACGCCATTGCGCACATCGTGGGCCAGTCACTCAAGGCAGTCCTGAACGCAATAGTACGCGCGGAGCTCGATGATCTTGAACGAGTCTACTGGCCGCACAACCTCACGCCACAACGACCGCACCATCCACACATGCAGCAGAAAGAGCTTGCTCGCAAGGAAACTGAAGATCTCCACACGCATCGACGCGAATCCAAAAGAAAACTCAAGCAACACTCGGTTACGCAGGCTCGACCGAGCAGGAGAGTAGTAGACGTAGTAGACCAGCAGCATAGGATACAACACCAGCAGTGACGTGACTACCACGATCAATCGACGTGAGCTTCGCAGTCGAGTGCGTGAGACGGATGGCAGCGCGTCCAGGAAGATCGTCCAGTGGCACCACAGCCACGGTGTGAAGAAGAGCAGCATGCCCAGCGGTTGCCAGCTGATCGAGTCGCACAAGCCCAGTGTGATACTGGAGATCTGAACGGACACGTACCACGCGTCGATTTCTTTGAGCACGCGCTTGGCCAGTTTGGGTTGGAAGTGGGCGGTGTGGACGAGCAGGAAGAGTGTCGAGGCCGCGAAGCCAGTGAGTGTGAGCAGAGTATGGAGTTCGTGTGGTGTGTGGGTATTGAGGATTGTCTTGCACACGATCGCGGCGGCACAGCTTGAGCACCCGATAACACCTAGAGCGTTGAGCGTCCATTGAGGGAGCCAGGTGGGTACGACCCGAGTTATGGATGGCAGGAGTGTTCGTGTGATGTCGATGTCATGCCCATCGATATGTTCTTCGAGTTGGAGTCGTCGACTTGGCGTTGATGTGCCTGCTAACTCAGCGAGCGCTGACTGCTTGCGATCTGCCACCGTTGTCGAACGTGTTGGTTGTGGTGTGAGGCGACATACAGGGAGAAACACATCACAGTTCACGACAACCACAGGATCTCGTGAGATGACTAGTCGCCACGCACGGAGACCGCGCACCATCATGAAGTAGATGATCGTCACGTTTGCGTTGGCGAGCAGATCGACAATGTCGATCGTGACACCTTGGACGTGGTACGTCTCATAGTGGAGGTCTGGTGGGTAGTGAGCGATCACTAAGCCGAGGCTTATTAACACCGTGGGCGGACTGACCACGTAGATGCGTGATGATAGACGGCGTGAGTAGATGTTCGCGTCCACTGCCATCGTCAGTGTGAAGGCGATTCCGATGCCGAGCATGGCCAACGCTCGCGCGTCATGGAATAGCACGATCCAGAACATAGTGTTGGCGATGTTGATCACGAACAGGAACCAGAAATCGAAGGTCCGCACGACGAGACAAAGTACATCCCAAAGCATCGATGAGGCGAGATGGGCTGAGAAGATTAGGCAGCAGATCGCACACACGTATGATGCCAGTGTTCGCACCTGGATGTCTGCCACGAGGAACAGCGAAGTGCCAGAGATGATGAGGAGTGCAGTGGTACCGTACACAAATGGCTCTGCGCGCTGTGTGAAAGAAATGACTGCAGCGTTGAAGGCGGTGTCATGCTCGCGCCCGCAGAGCTTTGCAGTTAGTGTCTTCCGAACGTGTACAACAGGGAGCTGACCTGCGAGAGAATCTTCGTATATCCTGGTGGAGACGACGCCGTGGATGTTATCGATAGGAGAGACCGAAGCAGTTGTAGGTCCCGTCGCGACGGCTTCTGGCGCCAGCTCCTTGGCGCCCTGGGGTGCGACAGCGCTTGTCATGTGGTGCTGTCTCTCTCGTTGTGTTATGACGCGCACAATGTCGGACTTGGGCACCCAGCACTAAAAATACATGCAAATGAACACACAGGAAGAGAAAGTGACACCAAACCCAAGTGGTGTATCCAATGATAGAGGTGCAGCACTGCGTCACCGACCACGTCCTCCTGCTCATGGCTGCATTCGGATGCAACGTGTATGTATTCATGGGTGGAGATCAATTTCTGCGACGGGAAAGAGGTTGAAGTTTTCCGTGCACTCAGCAAGCGAATAGTCCAGAGCTGTCAGTTGTGCATGTCGTTCGTTGGGTCTGTTTTCCTCTCTTATGCAGCATTGAGGCAACCGTGGACTTCCCTATGCGCCATGATACACCGTTCAGCTGGACGTCATGGCAATCAATCAATCCACTGGTGGAGGGACACGCACCTGATGCGCACACGTCGCAGATATCCTGAGTCTGACTCTCATCTGATCTGCGCTCCGACGTCATCATGAGGTTTTTCTCTGTGTTGTCCGTCGGTTCGGGCGGAGGTTTTTCTGGAGGGGCTACTATTGGAGCCCGAGCTGTTGGGAACCAGCAGCAGTGCAGCAGTTGCTGAAGCGAAGCGAAGCGACCGACAGTCTAACCCGACGAGATCCGCGCGAGATGGCCAGCGCCATGGACACGGAGAGCAAGGAGATGCTGCGCGAGTGGCTCGTGAAGAGTCTGGAGCCTGTGTACGTGTGCCATGGCCTCATTTTTCGCTTGGCCGCGTCTTCCAGTGGAAACGCTGCCCGGCGCAAGCGTCTTCTTCCACGCGTCTACCATGCTGACTCGCGGGATGGTGTGCTGGTGTGGTCTGTAGATGCGATGCGGATCCAGAAGTGCTCAGCAAGTACGTGCTGGCGCTGATACAGAACGACCCGAAGAAGGAAGGACTGCGCGAGACGTGCGTGTCCAAGCTCGAGGAGTTTCTCGGCGACGGTACGTCCACCCCACCGGGTTAAGTCCCTGTGGTCACTGGATGCGTGCGTCTAACGTTGTTGGTGTTGTTGGTTTTTGTTGGGTTTGTTGGCGCGTCTATAGAGACCGGACCGTTCGTTAGTCGTTTGTTCACGGCGTTAGACACGGAGACCTATCGTAAGACCCGCAGTAGCGCGCGTCCCGACGACCGCCACGACGGCGAGAGTAACCACCATAACCAGGGTAACCACCACGCGCGCCACCACGAAGACGCGTCGCGGAGACGCTCGCGCGCGGCCTCGGACGACGACCACGACGACGACGACCACCGCTACAGCAAGCGCCGCCGCGACGACGACCGCTCCTACAGCCCTCGCCGCAGCGGAGACCGTGCGGGGGACCGAGGAGCGTACGGCGGACGAGACGGCGGACGGGATGGCGGACGCGGCGGACGCGGAGCCGCCGGGCCTCGCGGCGGAGGGGACTGGGACCGCCGCCGCAACTTCCCTCCGGAGTGGGGGATGCCTCCGCCGGGCATGTGGGGCGCTCCACCGCCGCACCACCCACACGGGTACCCGCACCCGGGCCGAGGCGGCTTCCACCATCCTATGGGCGGAGACCCGTTCGATCCGAACGGATTCAACCCTGAGAATGCTGGCATGATGCCTCCGCCACACCTCATGATGGGCGGACGCGGACAGTACCCGTATGGTCCGTACGGCGGACGAGGCCGTGGGCGCGGACAGTTTTTCGGTGGTCGATCCGCGGGAGGTCCGCCACGAGGAGAGGACGGTATGCCTCAGGCTGGAGGGGCGGAGGGTGCACAGGTGAGCTCGGCGAAGACGACGCTGCGAGTGAGCAATGTGGATCCCAAGTACGTGAACATGACCAAGCTGAGTCTGCATTTCTCCAAGTTCGGCAACGTCGTCAATGTGCAGATGCGACCGCAGTACAAGTGTGCGTACGTGCAGTACGCGACGGAAGAGGAGGCGAAGAAGGCGTTCCACTCGCCCATTCCTGTGTGTAATAACCGCTTTATCGAAGTGAAATGGGCCAAGTTCGACGCAAAAGACCCACAGGGAGCGCCGAGCGAAGAGGCGAACACTGGTGAGGAATCTGTCGACGCGACCACTGCCGAAGGTGAAGATGCTGGTAACGAATCAAGCGAGCAGCCGAAGACTGACGATGGAGAAGGAACAGAGCCAGCCGAGAAGGATATGACGCCTGAGGAGCTGCGGGCTGCGGCTCTGGAGAAGGGACGCCGCGTGTTAGAAGAGAAGCGCGAACTCCTGGAAAAGCAAAAACAGCTCATGAAGCAAAAGGAGGAGCTTCTGAAACGACAGCTCGCCCAACAGAAGGAGTTGCTCGAGCGCATGAGCCAGAACCCTGCAAGTGTCTCGGCGGCTGACAAGCGCGACCTGCTCAACAAGATCACGACCCTGTCTGAGGAGCTGAAGGCACTGCAACCGCGACGAGATTCTGACCCAAACAAGCTGAGTGGGCTGAAAGCGGAGCTGAGTGCATTGGAGGCTGTTGCTGCTGGTGGAGGTGCGCCACAGGGCTTCGGTGGTCGTGGTCGTGGACGTGGTGGCGGTCGATGGGCGGGCACTCCACCAGGTGCTGCAGGTGCCCCTGGTGGCCGTGGCTTCTACCGTGGTGGTTTTGGTGGTCGAGGTGGCCGCGGTGCCGGTCGCGGCTACTCGAACACTCTGGATAACCGCACAACTATTGTGAAGGTCGAAAATTTGCCGGAAGAAGCGCGTGATGCTAGCGTGTTGGAGCAGCACTTTGGTAACTTCGGCGGCATCGAGCGAGTCATCGTGGACGAGTCTGCACCAACGCAAGGATACATCAAGTTTGCCGACAGATACGCGGGTCAGGCTGCGCTGACGCGAGGTAACGTCTTCGGAGAAACGCGATTAGAGCTCTCGTGGGTGGAGGCGAGCGACGCCCCAGCAGCACTGGCGCCACCAACGCCAGTGGCTGGTGAGCAGGCGAGCGGAGGTGAAGCTTCGATCCAGAACGAATCGTCTGAGGTGAGACCGTCAGTGTGACGTTCGATGGATGGTTTTGAATGGAATACTGACGTATTTTTGTCCTAAAGCAGGTTCCTCCAACCAGCGCATGAGAACGAACGCGATACTAGTCTGTAGGGAGAGAAGAGAGGATACCGGTAGCAATTACACGATGACGACACAGTCTAGTCGCCTTCTAAACGAGAAGATGGAAATGCAAGACTCCGCCAAGCGGAAGATACACACACAAAGCCACACGTTGTCGTTGCTTTTAAAATCCCATGTTCATACTTATCGAATAAAACGGTTCGGTAACAACTTGAAAAAAACGGCACTACAGCTCGAAAGCCGTGTGTGCCTTGAGGAGCGTCTTGAGTTCGTAGTGCGCAACCATGGCACTCGGACGGTCGGCTGGGTCGTAGCTCAGGCAGCGCATGCCCAGCTCACGGATGTCGTCAGGACAGTCGGGGCCCATGTCTGGCTTCTGCTCGCCGCTCGTGACCTTCAGCACGATAAGTGCATTTGTCACACCTTCGAACGGCTTTGCACAGGTCGCCAGCTCTGTGAGAATCACACCGAACGAGTACATGTCGGCCTTCTCTGTGTACCGCTCACCACGCAAGACTTCAGGGGCAATCCATGCCATGGTGCCGATTCCTGCCGTCATGGTCGCGTCGACTCGCCACTCCTTACTCACACCGAAGTCGCTCAGTTTGGCTTCGTACGAGTGGCTCAACAGCACGTTCTTCGCCTTCAGATCGCGATGGATGATGGGCGAGCTGAACGAGTGCAGGTACACAATCGCGTCCAGCACATCGAGTGCCAGCGCAGATCGGCAAGGCAAACCATTGCTTTCGTACCAGCCGAAGTCCTCCAATGGAGTGCCTTGCTTGCGTCGTGCGTGCTGTTGCTTGAGCAGCGTATCGAGATCTCCGTTCGCCATGTACTCCATAATCACAGCGATATCCGACAGCGTATTCCAGCTAACGCCGATGAAACGCACGATCTTCGGGTGGCTCAGCGTCGAGTTGAGCTTGATCTCATCCAGGAAAGCGGCAAGACAACGGTCGTCACTCGCCTTCTCTGGCAGAATCTTCTTCACCACCACATCTTGCATCTGGTACGTCGCCAAGTACACAGCACCAAATCCACCGTGTGCCAGCGCACGCTGCAGGGTGACTTCATGGGTCTGGATACGGTACTTGATCAGACTGGTCTCAGGTCCGTTGGATCCTCCTCCACCACTGCCCGTCGAGCCTGGTTGCGTGCCGGAGTACATCGTGTTGTACGCGTTGTTCATGTTCATGGACATCATCGTCTGGTTGGGGTTCTTGCCGTGAGTGCCGAAGGCAGGCATATCATCGAATGCCATCGGGTTTGCCTGTCCGTGGTTGTAGCCTTGCATATCGTGCTGCTGATTCAGCGTCTTCTCAGCTGCCCGTGCGGCTCTACGTCTGCGAACAATGAAAACTGCGACACCAACCACTGCGAGAGCTGCAAGGCAGATAATCACTGGAAGCACCCAACCAGCGCTCGTCTTGGTACTGGTAGCCGAGCTCGTTGAGCCCGAGGACGCCTGACCATATTGGGTAGCGAAGACGTCATCCGCGATCACACAGATCGTCATTTTTTGCAGGACCACGCTCTGAGCTGCAACGTTGGAGCACTCCTTCTGTGTGATTGTCGCGTTGAAGCTCGCGAGTTTCTGGATGGTCGTGAGGTCCGAGCGGCGTACTTCAAACTCCGAGATCGGGAAGTTCCCGAAGTTGAGCGTCTCCAGCAGCAGTGGGAGCTGCACACCCTTAACACTTGCGATCTGGTTGCCCGTAAACTCGAGCTTCGTCACCGATGATGGGAACACGATCTTGCTCAGCTTGGTGAGCTTGTTACCTGATGCTGTGAGGCTTTTCATCGTGTCAGGATAGCTCACCGGGATGTCGGTGAGCTGGTTGTTGGAGATGTCCAAGTAGATAACTTGTTGGGGCAGGACGACGTTGGAGAGTGTGGAGAGACTGCAGTTCATGAGCGACAGCGCCGTGACGGTGCTCGGAAACTTGGCACCTTCGAGGTTACCCAGCACGAGGTCGTGGAGGTAGAGAACGGTGAGTGGGTTGGTGGTCTGGAGCCCGGCGACGGAGGTGAAGCGGTTGCCTCCGAGGTAGAGTTTGGTGACGGAGGCCGGCAGACTCAAGCCATCAAAGGAGGAGAGCGAGTTCCAGCTCAGGTCCCTACAACATGCCCATGACGTGAGTCGGTCTCTCGACGACGAGCTAGTCTGGGAGGATAGATTACACCACTCACAGTGAGACGACGGACGGGGGGACCACGACGCTCTTGAAGGAGGAGATGGAGTTGGTCGTCAGGGTTCTAATGCGAGTGGTAGGGAGTGGTTAGTCTTCCGACGACGTCAAACAAGGTGCGGATAGGGAGTAGGTGGGCTCGTACAGTGTGGTGAGTGCGTTCAGGACGTCCGACTTGGGGAAGGAGGTCAGTTGGTTAAATGCCACGTTGCTGGAGGAGGAGAGCGGGCGTTAGTTTTCCGCAGGTGCAACAGAGCATGCTGCATGGGAATGGCACGTACAGCGTCTGCAGTGAGCTTGGCAGGGTGATCCCAGAGAGGTCCGCCAGCGACGTGTTGGTGAGGTCTCTGTCGTCAACAAAATCCGACATCAACAAATGTTAGCACAAGACACAGAAACATCATCCATCAACCCCCCACCGAGATCCATCAGAGCTTACAGGAACGTCAGCGGCAGTTTGCTGAAGGAGACCGTCTGCGGGATCGGATTGCTGGAGAGGTCGAGCTCACGGAGCGTGGTCGGCCACACGATGCTCGCGAAGCTGGAGATGCCATTCAGATTGAGTTCCCTGCGGTTCATACAGCATCCACACGGGTGAGCACGGGTCATCATGGCCCTCCCTCTTCTACTCGGCGGTCTTACAATCGCTTCAGCGACGCGTAGCTGCTGAGGTCTGCGATGGCGGACACCGCGTTCTCGGACAGATCCAGCGTGTCAGCGTTCGGGATGCTGACGACTTGCTGGATGCCGAGTCCCGCCGCGTTGATGGTGATGTTGGTTTTCGGCAGCGTGGTGATGGAGAGCTTGGCGGCCGTGCAGGACGCGTCCGTGACCACGGCGTCGGCGCCGGACACCGACAGCGTCACGGGGTCGCCGCTCTCGCAGGCCGCTTCAAACGCCACGGACGACGCGGCCGTCGCAACGGGCTTGGCCGTCGACGGCTTCACGGTGGTCGCTGCATGGACATGGCCCGCCACTGCGGCGACCCACAGCAGAGAGAGCTGGAGCCGCATGTCGCCTCGTGGACGCGGGTGCTCGGGCGTACGTGCGTGGGGGGATCCAGCTACTGGAGATGCTGCCGCGAGCTCAGCACACGCACGCAGAGACGGAAGGCTGGTCACCACAGCAGTCAGCGCCCAGGTGCTGGCGCGCTCAGCTGATTGATGCTAATGAGCGTTACGCTTCTGCGTTCTGGCGAGTGCTGTCAGGCCGACGGGCATGTCACAGAAGCGAGGAGAGTCAGACGAGTGGCGCAACGTGTATAAAGTGTGGAAGGTCGAGGCGCCTACTACCGCAGCGGAGAGGATGGGAATGAGATGTGATAATGCGAGGATGGAGGTAGTACGCGAGGATCCAATGATTCGGGCTTCTAGGGTTGAGGCATGATCATCCTCGTTGGACGTCGCGTTCGATTGGCTGATACGATCAGTTCGGTCCAGGATTGGGGAGGAAAGAGCGCCAGCTGCTTCGGCTGAAGTATGGCAAGCACATGGCATTGCAAACCCCTATCCCTCCAGGCAACACGTCCCTTTTGTTCTGTTTTTGTGTGTTGGCCGCCGTCGTAAAATGCGACGCGCATCCTGGCGGAGAGTGTATTCAATGATTCTCGCGTGTGATCTTCGACCTTTCTCGCTCTGTTTGATGACAACCTCGTGATGAAGAGGCTTGTGCTGGTGGCCGATCCTGAACGTCCACACATTTTCCCAACCGCGTCGTGACGAAATGAGAAAGGAACCGTGGATAGACCTTGGATAGACCCTCCGCCGCCCGTGCATATGGACATTTAGCAAAGTTTCTACAGCAGCGAGTCGATCGAGGCCACGACTTCCTCGGCGTCCTTAGACTCCTCCTCCTCCTCCTGAGGCTCCTCCTCCTCTCGCTCACCGACGTGTCCCCCGTCCTCGGTATCTTCGTCTCGCGTCGCCTTGGTCTCCTCTTCCTCCTCCTCCACTTCCTCCTCCATTCGCTCCTCCTCCACCTCGGTCTCCGTCTCCACGACGACCCTGGTCTCCTCTGCCACCGCCGACATCCTCTTCACCCCCTTCCTACTCTTCTGCACCTTGGTGCCCTTGATCTGGAAGTCCGCCCCGAACGACGACACCGGCTTGCCCACGTACTCGGCCTTGTGGATACGCTTCCACCGGCCCGTGTCCGGCTCGCTCTCCCCTCCTCCGCTCTTCTTCCTCAGCTCGTACTCCCGGTGGTCCACGATCACTTGCACGATGCCCTGGAGACCCGTCTCGACGTACCGCTTGGCCGTCGGCGTGCTGTAGTCGCAGGCCGGCGAGCTGTTGACCTCGAT